>OY728138.1:578985481-579183782 GCA_963277665.1 Viscum album | reverse complement strand
TTTTTATTTTTCTTTTTTTTTTTTTTTTTTTTTTTTTTTTTTTTTTTTTTTTTTTTTTTTTTTTTTTTTTTTTTTTCTTTTTTTTTTTTTTTTTTTTTTTTTTTTTTTTTTTTTTTTTTTTTTTTTTTTTTTTTTTTTTTTTTTTTTTTTTTTTTTTTTTTTTTTTTTTTTTTTTTTTTTTTTTTTTTTTTTTTTTTTTTTTTTTTTTTTTTTTTTTTTTTTTTTTTTTTTTTTTTTTTTTTTTTTTTTTTTTTTTTTTTTTTTTTTTTTTTTTTTTTTTTTTTTTTTTTTTTTTTTTTTTTTTTTCTTTTTTTTTCGGTTTTTTTTTTTTTTTTTCTTTTTTTTTTTTTTTTTCTTTTTTTTTTTTTTTTTTTTTTTTTTTTCTTTTTTTTTTTTATTTTTTTTTTTTTTTTTTTTTTTTTTTTTTTTTTTTTTTTTTTTTTTTTTTTTTTTTTTTTTTTTTTTTTTTTTTTTTTTTTTTCTTTTTTTTTTTTTTTTTTTTTTTTTTTTTTTTTTTTTTTTTTTTTTTTTTTTTTTTTTTTTTTTTTTTTTTTTTTTTTTTTTTTTTTTTTTTTTTTTTTTTTTTTTTTTTTTTTTTTTTTTCTTTTTTTTTTTTTTTTTTTTTTTTTTTTTTTTTTTTTTTTTTTTTTTTTTTTTTTTCTTTTTTTTTTTTTTTTTTTTTTTTTTTTTTTTTTTTTTTTTTTTTCTTTTTCTTTTTTTTTTTTTTTTTTTTTTTTTTTTTTTTTTTTTTTTTTATTTTTTTTTTTTTTTTTTTTTTTTTTTTTTTTTTTTTTTTCTTTTTTTTCTTTTTTTTTTTTTTTTTTTTTTTTATTTTTTTTTTTTTTTTTTTTTTTTTTTTTTTTTTTTTTTTTTATTTTTTTTTTTTTTTTTTTTTTTTTTTTTTTTTTTTTTTTTTTTTTTTTTTTTTTTTTTTTTTTTTTTTTTTTTTTTTTTTTTTTTTTTTTTTTTTTTTTTTTTTTTTTTTTTTTTCTTATTTTTTTTTTTTTTTTTTTTTTTTTTTTTTTTTTTTTTTTTTTTTTTTTTTTTTTTTTTTTTTCTTTTTTTTTTATTTTTTTTTTTTTTTTTTTTTTTTTTTTTTTTTTTTTTTTTTTTTTTTTTTTTTTTTTTTTTATTTTTTTTTTTTTTTTTTTTTTTTTTTTTTTTTTTTGTTGATAATGGCCTATTTTTGGGTTGGACATTTTTTAGTAATATAAATTAATATATTTTCATTATTCTATAATGTTAGTACATATATATGTATACTCATAATTATAGATAATTATATTCATTAATCAAAACTATGAAAAAGTGATTTTTAAGTATTCCATGAAAAGAGCTATCATATAATCCTTAATATGTCAATATAATTACAATAAATCATAACTAAAAAACATTTTAAATCATAATTAAAATTAGTTAGGTGATGGGATCTTGAACAAAGAATACTGATTTGAACTACAAAAAACAGATAATTTTTTAGAAAACAAAACTATTGACACCTACAAATCAATTTTATATGCAATCAATTTATATTTTGGTATTAATGAATTATAAATGAATGGTATTAAGTAATGTAAATACTATTATTTATCATTTTTACATTAAATATAAACATAATAATATTATATAGGAAGTTAGATTTAATATAACAATGCGGATATCAATGGTAATGATTTCTTTAACATTCTTAGTTTAAATTTTATATTATTTCTATATAAGTTACTACATGATGGAGTTGTATTTTATTTAAAAGTAATTATCCTTAAACATTATATAATAATTAATTTTATGTTTTTAATTCATTAAATTACATTTGAGGACAATTTAATGTTTATAGTTTGAGATTATTTAGTCATAACTTATATTAAAAAAACCTAAATTGAAAAGTTGGAACATATGACTGGTGTACATTTTTCCCATAATATAAAACATTTAGAATAATTCGTTATTTCTTTTCATTAAAAATCTTCCTGAACATAATATTTTTATATTAATTTCATTTCCCTATCAAAAAACCCCTTTTAAATATCATGGTATGAGAATAGAAATATTATTATGGGACATAAAAGGAAGAAGTACATTAGTACAATGAAAAACATGAAAAAACATGATCAACTACTTCATAGAAACATACATTTTTCTGATAAAATGAATAATAGTTAATTTAAAAAATATAATTATATTTCGTTTTCAATTGAAAAAATTTCGATGAAATAATCATTAGAAAATATGTAAAATTTATGTAGGTGAAATCATCTCATTAAACACTTATAGAACCGTTACAAATTTTAATAATGATATGGTAAACATCAAGAATAATTCTATGGAGAACATAATAATTAAAAAAATGCATTAAAACACTATCTGGGTGCACCAATATTAAAAACTTTCTGAGAAAAATATCATGTTTAAAACATTTTAAGTATAAAAAATTTCTTTATTGAGCCATTAAAAACTTTTTTAATCCCATTTTATAACCCCATTTATATACAAAAATATATTTTTATTTTAAATACCAATTTTCAATGACAATGTGAAATTTTCTATTAGAAAGTAATTTCAAATAGAAAAATTACACAATAATTGTCAAATATGCTTTTTAATTTAACAACAAATTAATTCTGTTAATGGATTAAAATAAAAAATAATTGTTATGGTGGAGTGACATTTTTATACAGTGATATACATTAATGTTTACCATTCTATTTGTCTTTTATAAATGAAGTTAAACATTCAAAAAGAGAATAATTTTAAAAAAAAATTAAAATAAATAAATAAATAAAATTTATAATGACCTAATGTATATACTAAAGTAATTTTATAAACATGTGCACGATGAAAAAATGAGTTAGTGGGAAAAAAATAAAATATTTTAAAAAATGAAATGTCCCTTATCACGTTGGAATTATTTGAATCACAATCCCTATGACAAATATAATTTTAAAAATTAAATACAATTATAATAGTGAAATTAAATAATATAACATATCAAAGTTGTTTAATATAATCCGTTTAAAATAATAAAGGTACATAACATCAAAATATGCCTCAATGAATGAAAATTGAGATGAAGTCCATTATCTTGAGTTTGATTTTTCACCTAAATTATTTATGTTCAGGAATAATAAAATTATGTTAATTATTTACATTATTTACAACCCATTTCAATATTATTATTCATTTAATTTCACTTATTTCAAGGGCATATACAGTTAAATGATCAATTAATTTTACATCTGATGTTTCAATAATATTTGCGTTATATGTCAAAATGACATTAGTTGGTTGAATATAGATATATGTGGAAACTATTTAAACTTATCCAGAATAACAATCAAGAAATATTTATCATATTTTACTTAAATTTTAATTTAAAAATAATAATTATTGTTGGATATGAAAACCGAACTATATTATGTTCAAAGATATGGTAGATCATACATACGAATGAGTAATCTTTCCATTTTCCAATGATCATTATGGAAGGGAAGAATTTAATATTATTTCATTAAATAATTGTCATAATATTATATGTAAAATATTATTTCTTCAAATATACTTATATATATATATTTTGTGATTTGGTGATGAAAAAATCACATCGCTTCGTCGAGGCGGTAGTCTACACATAGATGAATGATGTTTTCATTTTACAGTGTAACAAAGTAAATGATATATTATCCTTTAAGAATATAAAATATGAAAGTTTATAAATTATTATTTCATTTATATGACATATATTTGTTAACATTATATTTAAATACATCCATTTATAGCATTAGTGAAAATTTAATCACATCACTCCGTGATGCGAAATTCCACCGAATACACAAGCGACACAATCATATCCTCCAAAAAATATATTGTAAGAATGTATATGACATATAATAACTAAATGAGTATAAAAGTGTTAAAAATATAATATATATATATAGTATAAATCCATAATAAATAAATTTGTGAGATCTAATTATAGAAAATGAATGACATCTATTTGCGAGATGACAGTCCATTGTGCAGACAAATGATGATTTCATATCCCATTTTATTGAAGATGATACATATTTGGTCGTTTCAATAACATAATAACATATAAATATATGTAATTTTTTTGTCAATTATATAATAATAAATGAACTATATTTTAAGGATATAGAAGAAGAAAAAAATGATCAGTTTTTCATGATAGCTATTCTACGGGAACCTCCTTAGGTAAGCACTAAAAGCCTTCACATGATGGATTTATGATCAAAATAAGGGATATAGGTTCTGTTTAGGTATGATATTAAGGTATTATTATTAAATTTCTATAATAAAATGTTATTTAATGTTGTTAATAAGAGAGGAGTGGGTGTGTCCTTTTATATGTGAGGTGAGTGGCCCATTTTTTAATTTTTAAAAGAAAAAGGTGCACCCATGTTTTTCAAATGACAAAAGGCAAAAAAATGGACCATTACAAAGAAATATAAATTAAAATTTCAAAATATGGATATAAATAAGATTTTATACAAGTTTTTTCCATTATAACTCCTATCTATTTAGTTTAACCCTATATTGTTCTATTTTTACATAAACAGTGTTAAATAATGTTTACTGCTTTCACAACTCATAATGGTAAAAAATAAATTTGAACTTATTATATTTTATAAATTAAGATTAATCTAAATATGGAATCCATTTTATAAATTTTTATTCATATAACTCTAAACATTTAATTTGAAAATAAACACATTGACAGGATGAAAATTCATTTTCTTGAATTGTATTTTTCAAGATAAAACTGATATTATATTAACACTATGAATATTAATAATTGTTGTAATAATTTAAAATAATTTAAATTGATATATAATATATAAATTTCATCTAAAACATTCCTTATTAATTTTAATGTTTATTAATTTAAAATATAGAAAACATTATGTAATTTAAAATAATTTTTAAAAATATACATTTTTTAAATCCATAAAAGAAACATATACTAAAATCCATTTTAAAGTTGATTAAAATGCAATTTAGTGGATTAAATATAACTAAATAATAATTATGTCACATTAAATAATATCCCAAACAAAATTGGGCTTTAAAATTACCTAATTGATTTAAATGTAATGTATTTTTTTCACAAATCGCTATTTTTCATTATTCATCGGAAATATATATTGTTCAAAAACTCCCAAAATTTCAATATAAGTAAATGTTAATATAATTTTTTGAAAAATAATATTTATTTTTCCAAATTAAAATTCTAAAATTTATAAATTATAATTTTAAATAGTCTCTTATAATATAAGTGTTAAATTAAAAATATTTCATTTTTTTTAAAAAAAAATGCTTTATATTTTTTAAATTAATATAAATATATTAATAAACATGAAGGGGATTTATTATATCATTACATCGGTTAGGAAATTATTCCACCAATTTTGAAATTAGTTCCACACAACATTATTCACTTATTAAATTACAGGTAATATCATTCCCTTATAACATTTTCATATTATCATGTTGCATCTTCAATGATATGGGTTTTCTTCAAAACATTATCCTTTTGAAGCACCTTATTTCACAAAACATTCTATCTATTGTTATTAATATAAATATGTTTTTTCTATTAAGAAATGCTTTCTTCTAAATTGACTACATTCATGCTCATTACAAGAGATGAATCTAGAAAATATTTCAATAACTTTGAGACATTAAAAACATTTTCTACATGGGATAAACATGGAGAAAATTAACCCAGTAAGAAACTTATAAAACTTTTTCTATGATATCATATGTTCCTAGGAACTATGGAAAAATATATCCATTTCTAATAATACTCCCAACACTTTTATATTTATAAAAATTAATAAAAACAAGATCTCCTAACTCAAAATAATTATCTTCTATATAGTTGTAAGCATTAATTTTCATCCTTCTCGAAGACATCCTCATATGTTACAAAATAAACATATAATTTTCATCCATTTATTATAAATTATATGGCCCCATCAACTTCGTATCTCCTACTTAATCTCAATATGATGGTTCCTGACACCATTTTCAATATAATTCCTTAAAAGGATCTATATATATCATGAAATAAAAACTATTATTATAAGAAAAAACAACCAAATAATGATTTTGATCCCAAATTCCTAGATTATCCATTAAAAAAGAATGAATCTAATCGTTCATATTTTGAATCATCCACTTATAATGACTATAATTTTGAGGTGTAAAGGTGTCCTGTAATTTAGTTCAATACCGAAGCCATTTCCAAAAATTAGATATATAACTAGGATTATAGTCTGATAAAGTAGAAAGAGGAACTCGACATAACCGAACTATCTCCTTCATATAGAGTAGAGAAAGCTAATAAAAAATATATATATTAAAAGGGAAGGATATTAATATATTTAGTAAATTGATCATCAATAACCTAAATCATATTCTCACCTAGAGAATTATTTGGTAATACCACCATTAAATCCACTGATATATCTTCCCATTTACCACTACTCGAACTTGGTGTTTACCCAACGGTACTATAGAAAAAGTTTTAGGAAACCGTTTCTATAGTGTAAAAGAATCAACATTTTCCATTGGTTTTTTCAAACCGTTGGCAATGTGTATATCTTATGAATATTTCCCTACAGTTTTCTAAAAATGTTGGGGAAAAACTATTTTCTTTAAGGTGTACCAACAGTTTTGATAAACAATGGTAAAGAGAATCTTTCCCAACAGTTTTTAAAAACTTTTGGGAAAGTGTTCCCCCAAATACCCAGTTCCTAATCGGCCCAATTTTAGACCTATTCTAGAACTCCTCCCCAAAGTATTGTAGGTCGCAACACACATTCCAGTTGAAGATCCTTCTTCAATCAATAAAAATTTATTTCAACACATCAAATTATTAACTGTTACCTTAGATTTAGTGTTCTTCTTCTTTTTATTTTATGTTTGATGTTTTCATTTCTGTTAAATTAAGTTTATTGTTATTGGAGTACCAAACCCTTTGTTTATTTTATGTTTTTTTGGTTCTACACATCATACATCATAAATGGTCTGTTTAGTGGGGTTTGTTTAGCACATGGGTAAAGGGTTTGTTTTATGTTTTTTGTTTTTATGGGGTAAAGGGTTTGTTTCATATTTGTTTTATGTTTGTTTTATGTTTTTATGGGGTTTTAAGTATTATGTTTAGTGGGGTTTTTTGTTTTTTGTTTAGTGAAATGGATAATTCATTATAGTTGGCTTTCTTAATGAATAAAATGATGTTAAACAAAAATACCCTAAGGGGTGTTGTAGGAGGGGTAGTGGGATATCCATGTGTGGGGGTCGTCTAGGTGGGGGGGTGGGTTGTCCAGGGGGTAGGGGGCTTTAGGGGGGGTAGGGGGGCTATAGGGGTGTGGTGGAGGGGGGTATAGGCTACCCTATGGAGGGATGTGTGCTGTCTAGGTGGGTCAGGGTATGGTGTCCAGGTGGGGGATGGAGTGTGGGGTGTCTAGGGAGGAGGGGTGGGGATGTCCTGTGGGGAGTGGGGTGGCTGTCCAGGTGGGGGGGATGTCCAGGTGGGGGTGGGGGTAAGCTATCCAGATGGGGGGGGGGATATCCAGGTGGGGTGGGGTGGCTACAGGGGAGGGGGTGTGGGCTGTCCAGGTGGAGGGTGGGCTGTCCTGGGGGGGGGGCTATCCATTTGGGGGAGGGGTATGGGCTGTCCAATGAGGGGTTTGTGGGATGTCCAGGTGGGGGTGAGTTATGAAGGGGGCTATCAGGGGAGGGGGGCTGTAGGGGAGGGTTGTGGGCTGTCAATGTAGGGGGTGGGTTGTCCCGGGTTTGGGGTTGGTGGGCTATCTAAGGTGGGTGAGGTGGTGTGGGCTGTCAAGGGGGGGGGGGGGGTGGCCAAGGGGGTGGGGTGGGTTGTCCAGGTGGGGGGAGGGGGGGGGGTTGGTTGTCTAGGGAGGTTGGGGGTGGGGGTGTGGGCTCTCAAGGGGGGTGTGGGCTGTCAAGGGGGGTGGGTAGTCCAAGGGGGTGGGGTGGGCTATCCAGGAGGCGAGGGGTGTGGGATGTCCAAGGGGGGGTGGGGTGGGATTCGTTGGACACCCCATACCCCCTAGACAGCACCTAGAAATTCCCCGAACCCCTGGACCCCCTGGACCCCCCTGTATAGCCCTGCCACGCCAATAGATAGCCCACCCACACCCAGGACACCACGTACCCACTGGATAGCCCCGTCACCCCCGTGGATAGCCTGGCCCCACCCACCCCGTACCCACAGGACAGCCCCTCCCAACCCCTAGACACTCCCCTCCCCCCCATGGAGAGCCTCCCACCCCCATGGACAGCCTGCCCCACCCCCTAGACACCATGTACCCCATGGATGCCCCCCCCAACAGCCCACCCACCCTTTGGACAGCTCGTACCCCCGGGACAACGCCCCCACCCCCTGGAAACCCCCCACCCCCTGAACACCCTGAGCCACCTGGACAACCCCCTCCACCCCCGTGGACAGCCCGCCCACCCCCTGGATAGCCCATACCCCCTAGACACCCACCACCCTCATGGACTACCCCCCGAACACCCACCCACCACACCTCAGACATCCCCATCCCCCTAGACGCCCCATCCCCCTAGAAATCCCCCTACCCCCTAGACACCCCCGACCCCACTGGACATCCCCCGCCAACCCCGTGGATAGCCCGACCACCCCCCGTGGATAGGCCGCCCACCCCTAGACAACCCTCCAACCCGCCAACCCCCCTAGACACCTCGTAACCCCTGGACAGCCCTGTCACCCTCATGGACTACCCAACCACACCCTGGACACCCTCTACCCCCTGGATAGCCCGCGCACCCACTGGACACCCCTATCACCACTGGAAAGCCCACCCACCCCCCTGGACACCCCTACCCCTGGACATCCCGACCTCCCATGTGGATAGGCTACCCACCTGGACACCCCAACCCCCCAAGATAGCCCCCACCCCATGGACACCTCTGACCCCCCCAGACAGCCCTACCACTCTTGAACACCCCGCACCCCTTGGACACTCTCTCCCCCTTGGGAAATGTATGTGATCACTCAAATTATCTAGTAAAATATAAAATTTCTTCTATCTAAAATTTAGTCAACTTTTGAATAATTCTCCTCCACAATTGTACATGATCTTGTACACTCATGTATAGTTTCTTCAAAGATATTTTGATATAAATATATTTTTTTTTCCTTTTATATTATGATTCTCAATATAGTAGTGTGTTAGTTATGGTTTCATATAAAGTTAACAATTCTCATTTACTTAAATATATTTTTGACGAAACTTCAATCTTATTGAATTTATTTTGATGAAATGACTTATAACAATTTTTTTTACAGAATGGATAGAAGATGGATGTATGTAACTGATCGGATATCAAGCTATTTTAAAAATAATTCATAGATCTTTTTAGATTTTACATTTCACAATGCTTTTGATAGTGGTCGCATACACTTCCCATGTTCCAATTGTGTTGGAAGACCTTCTTTGAGTTGTCAAGATGTCATCTACCACATAACCAAATATGATTTTCAAGAAAACTACTATTTGTGGTATACAAATGGGGAGAAAATTAAATCTCAAATCGCTGATGATCCAAATGATAGGAGTATAGTGGATAATTCGTTATATGACCGGTTTCCGTTTATTCATCATCATGAAAAAGAAAACATTCCAACCCAAGAAGGCTTAGATAAAACCACACGTGATGCATCTAATTATAATGATGATGTTTTCAGGGTGAAAAAAAATTTATGATGCTGCCATGACTCTAGTATATTGAAAATGCGATAAAATGAAACAAGCTAGAATTTTAAATCCGATTATTTCATGGGAAAATAATGTATGGGATTTTTCATACAGTAATCGATTAAATTCTTACCTTCTTGAAGGATTTACTTCCATATGATGCAAATATTCCCTAAAACCATTATATGTCATGGAAGTTAGTTGTGGAAATTGGAATTTCAAGAAACAAAATTCATGCTTTCCTGAAAGATTTTAGTTTATTCTGGGAGGAAACCGCGGAACAAAATGATTGTATAAAATGCAGAACATCCTACCGGAAGTCAAAATTTGATGGAACACCATCCAGCATGCCACAGAAAGTAATGTGGCACTTTCCATTGATACCCCTAGTACAAAATAATTTTATCTAGGATAAAATATCAATAAAAATGACATGGAATGATACCGATAGAAAGAAGACTAATGATGAGTTGGTTAACCCTACAGATCGATTTTCATGGCAGAGATTTGATGCTTCATATCCATATTTTTAAACTGATGTACGTAATGTGAGGCTGGGTATTTCATGTGATGGTTTTAATTTTTTTGGGTAGATTCTTACTTCGCACAGCACATGTCCAATTTTTATACACATTTATAATATTCCTCCATGGTTGTCTATGAAAAAACCATTTTGTTTCATGAGTATACTCATATCTGGACATTCTAATCCCGATATTGATATTAATGTATACATGCAACATTTAATAAAAGAGTTGAAACTTCTTTGTTATTTGGGTGTTCTCACATACGATGCATATTTGAAAGTCATATTTTAGATGCGTGTTGCGCTTCTGTGGACGATCAATGATTTTCCAGCTTATGCAATGATGTTTGGATGCAGTATAAAGGGAAAACTATCATGTCATGTTTGTATGTAGAATACACGATCCAGAGGACTGAAACATCACTATAGTTTCAGTTTTTGGGACATCGACGATTCATGCCAATGTACCATCCATATTGAAATAATCATCGAAGATTTGATATTACCATAGAGACCGATCATCCACCTCAGCGTATGTTTGGAACTGATGTGCATAATGAATTGAGATATTTCAGTTATTTATTTTGCAAAGGTCAAATGAAATATAGAAAGCGAAATAATTATTCCACTTAATCCTAATACACTTGGAGGAAGAGGAGTATCTTTTTTGATTTTCCTTATCGGTCAACCAATTTGTTATGCCATTGCTTATAAGTAATGGGCATAGAAAAGAATATATGTGAAATGTTACATTCAATACTTCTAAATGTTAATGTAAAGGAAAAAAGATGATTTACGGTCTCAGCGTGACTTGGTGGATTGGATCATCAGACCAGAATTGCATTCTGTTCGTATAAGTGAACATAAATGGAAAGTTCCATTGCTTATTATGTGATGACACCTACGAAAAAAACAATTTCTGAAATTATTAGAGACTATTAGAGTTCTTGATGACTATTCAAGCAACATATTTAAAATGTTCCAACAGAAGAGTGTTGAAGCTAAAATCCCTGAAGACTCAAGATTATCACGTTAATCTGCATGAGTTGATTCCAATAGCAATCCGTCATATTTTTCCAATAATGTAAGGGTGAATTTTATTCAGTTGTGTCATTATTTTAGAGATCTTTTTTCTAATAATTTTTTCATGTCTTTGTTGCAAAAAATGTTGACAGATGGCCCATTATTTTTGTGTGAGTTGAATAAAATATTTCCTCCATCATTTTTCATGTGAATGTTTCATCTGACTATCCATATTCCCACTGAAATACTTCTCAGAGGAACTATTTATATTCGTTTGATGTATCCAATGGAAAGATATATGTACACATTAAATTCTTACGTTTGAAACAGGAATCATCCCGAAGGTTCTATCGTGAACGATTACTTGGATAAAGAATGTATGAACTTCTACATAATGTATTTGTCAGATATTACTACAAGAATGAAGATACCAATTAGAAATGAAGAAGGATAGTATAGAAAAATTTAACCCAGTTGCCAGCACCTCCTCAAATAGGAGGAATTCTTGGATCATTTACATTGAAGTCATTAAGCCTTGAATTTGGGAGATGGCACATCACACTGTTTTGTTCAACATTTATTTGTTCGATGACTACATCAGGTAACTAAATTGAATATGTATATCTTACATATATATCTGTTAAACTATTCAAATTTTTTATCTACAGGGAACATAAACAAATGATAAATAGAAATCATCATTCTTTATATTTGAGATGGACGGATACTTTTCATAAAAAAGATTTTTCTTCTTGGTTAAAATTGAAGGTAAAAATATTATTGTTTAAAATAATTAAATACATATTTAATTAAGTTTAGTATTCATTTATATTGTAGGTATTAAGTTTTCCTATAGACTCTGTCTCAAAGGAAATAATATATTTTTCTTTTGGTCCTAATACTATGGTTCGTGACAGTAAATCAATATTTATCGATGGGTACAAATGTATTGTCACTGAACAAGAAGATAACATGAGAACACAAAATAATGGTGATATGGTTACTGCCAAAATAGATTTTTATAACAGTGCATCAGATAGTAGTCTGTGATTTCAAAATTTTGTTATTATGGATTCATTGAAGAAATAATAATATTGGATTTTTTAATCTGATGGATGAGTCACGATGATAAAATGACATTGTTTTTATTCGATGATGAGACATGGAATGTTTATTGACAATTGTTAATTTTGAGTAATTAATATGACTCACACTCTTACTACCGAAGAACCATATGTATGGGCAACAATGGATAAAAAAAATTTAATGTCGAAGACCAACTTCGACTAGAATTTGGTGTAATAGTTGATGTAATTCCAAGACATATTATTAATGATGGTGACGATGGAATTGACACTTTCCCTACTTCCATTGGAACCAATCCATTTATTTCATTTCATGATTCAAATAGTTCAATTGTCATATTTAATTGTGAACCTGATGTTCTGGTGGATAATATATAGAATCTTCCATCCAAGGTATCAATTATTTTGGTTTACCTCGATTTGGGTTGTTAAGGTTGGTACTATTCAAATTG
This sequence comes from Viscum album, assembly GCA_963277665.1. Taxonomy (NCBI): domain Eukaryota; kingdom Viridiplantae; phylum Streptophyta; class Magnoliopsida; order Santalales; family Viscaceae; genus Viscum; species Viscum album. Next base: position 579,170,929 of record OY728138.1, on the reverse strand, counting down.
ATTTAATATTTATTACAAATATGTTGTATCTAACTTGACCATTGTGTGAATTTTCAATGTTTATTAGTTGGAATGTTTATTTGAATTTCATTTTTTAATTTGTAATTGAACTGTATTTAATCCTACGAAGCCAAAATTTATAACTTGGTAAACATTTCAATGCATGAACTGTGATTTGTATAAAATTTGTATGACTCTAAGACCTCTCTTTAACATTTTACCAGGTAATGAAGAATATGGTTTGTATTCTTCTAAAAACATGTATTGAAACCTACATCATCTACCTGAGCTAAAGAAATTAAAATTTTCCTTAATTTTGACAACTGATTTACCACTTATGAATCTAGAAGAATCAATGTTCCATGATTTTAATATACTGTTGACACATAATAAATAATCATCCTACAAAAAGTTAAATTCGTTATTACATTTTGTACTATTTATTAACATCATTATATATTTGTTCAATATCACCTAAAATAGTGGTTAGTAAAATTATCCATGAATTCCCCTATTCCCTCTCATATATTTTGTTTTTTGGGTTACACATTAGTAACCCTTTTCTATTTACATCCATATTTGTATTCAAATGCAGGAAATGAAACCAATTAAAGAAGAGGTGACGGAAACATATTATAGAGAACAATCACCGCATGACTGATCTGGGAATCCCACCACTATTTCCAGTAGTGAGTATATTAATGAAAATATAGTTACTTAAATAATATATAATTTCATGAGTTTAATATTTTATAAACATTTTATCCAGATTCCTCTAATAGGATATAGATATTTTATGACCAGCCTAGTAGTTTTCCTAGTGCTCGAGGTGTTCGTACAAAGGGGGGGGTACGGGAGCTAGAAGATCTGATCCGCTTACCAGATTAGACCCTACCCCTCCCCCGTGACATACCATCCATCCCAAATTCTTATCCAAGTGTTTCGTTAGGTACACATGGGATATTTAAGCCTCCAATGTTTTCACCACCCTTTACATCTGAGCCTCCTCACCCCGTTTGTACCACATCTGATGATGATTCCCACTCCCATCCAGCATTTGTCTAGCCATCCCTATCATCTTCTTTTACTTTTTCTTCCTTTTCTATGGGTTTTTATATTACATCTTCTTCAACTCCTACTTCACTACAGTCTGTCCCTGCGAAGCATACATTGGGACCTACTGTAAGGACCCAATTTTATTCAATGGAAATTACCTTCTTATAATTATGTCATAAAATCACATGAAAACACAACATATTGAACTAATATGTGCTAAGTGACCTTTAAATATTTTTTTTCACTTCTGTTTTTGGAATTTTGAAAGGCTGACATACACGTTTGTGTTCATGATGATTTTTAGAGTCTAATAAAACCAAAATATTTTTTTGGTGAATAGTAACCTATTCTTATGAATAGTAACATACCCTTATGAATAGTGATATACCCTAATGAATATTAACCTTACCTATGATATTATAAAAATAATATTCAAGTGAAATTATGATGTACCTATATTTTAAAATAAGTAAATGAATGTTTTAAAACTGTTTTTTAGTAATGAACCATGATTTTAATTAAATAAAAAATTATTCATATTTAAAAAATTATTTTTGAAAAATGGACATCATTTTTGGATTCTAAATGTCAAAAAATGGTTAGGGTAAATTTTTGGGATTTATCTGATATACTTGAATTTTTTGATGATTAGTGAAATACCATAATTTACAAAATAAGCTAAATAAGATGATTATAGAGTCATGTGTGATCTTCTTCTGATGTAAGCCCACTTGATTTGGGATCACATGATAAAATTACTATTCTTGGTCATTTAAGACTCACTATTCCTTATCTTAGGGGAAATTAAAAAAATAGTGAATTTTATTTTAAAGAAACCCTTCTCCCCTCACTATAAATACCACCCTTCACACCCTCATTTCGTCACACCTCTCAAGCTTGAAGCCTTATCTGAACTTCTCCAAAACATCTTCACTAACCCCTCCCCTATGTCCAAGATTTTCCGGTCTCAAAAAAATACCAATCTTAGGCCTTAAGTAGGATCTTAAGAGGAGGATTGAATAGGTAATTTCTCTCCCTCTCCTTCTCTAATTCCCTTTCAATTTCATGTTCTTTTCTTATAATCACCCCACCTATATTTTTTCAAATGGTGTGGTAACTCTAGTATCATTAATATACTAAAATGTTATGATACTAGTGGGATATTATATAATCCATATTATTTCCCTCTTCCTTTTATATTATTAAAGACAAAGTTTTTCATGAGGTGTTAATTTATCACCTTCAAGAATGACCTGTTTTATTCTTCTATTTCTACCATCAGATCTGGTAATCAAACAATTTTTATGGTTGAACCAGAATATTTTATATGTAATACGTTCTATTTAATGTTATGGAGCTAAATTATGTACATATTACTATGTGAAAAATTAAAACAAGTTTGTTGTGATCAAAAAACAACCCAAATTAACCCAAACAAACATCATTTAATTTTTATCCAATGATTATTTCACATGGTATATAATATAACTCATTGTAAGATCATTTTAAATTCTGGAATTTCATTAATAACATGTAATATCAGTTCAAGATGGTTACCCATGTTCTACCTGAAATTCAATTTATAAATACAAGTGAACAACCCATGAAAGACCATTAAAACGATCATCCTAGAACAATGTTTTTAAACTCTATAAGTCATCCAAAGGAACATAAAATGACATAATTAAACTATAATGAACCCTATTAATGTATATAAGGTTCTTTAATTTCTAATTAATTAATATAATTTCATTATATAAGACATTTAATAGAAGTAAGCGTTCAGATACATGGTGAGGGGAAATTCTCTAACCCAAATTTCATCCTTTGGGTTATCCCTCTTTCACTCCATTTTTGACATGGTTTCTCCTAAAAATAATTTTTTCATCATTTTGTTTCATTTTCTAGGATATAAATGTTTCCCACTACTGTTTCTTTCAAACAAAATGTTTTTCAAAAGAACTCTTTTTTTAAGAACTCACCTTTTACATCTTATTCATGGTTGATGGTTCTTGTATCAATTATATTATTCCATCTTTGTTTTGGGAACCCAATGTTTATGAATGTTTTATTATGAGATGAAAACCAATCCATTACATGGTTTATTTATGTTAATTATTGATATATTTTCTATTTTTCATTCATGATAATGATAATATTATGATGTGACGGGTGCACCTAAAATTTTATAGCACAATATGAATGTTTGAATGTGATGGATGTGCCCAGAATTATATAGCGCTCCTATGAATTGGGTAAAGTGATGAATCTCATGAGTAAATGTGAAATGATATGGACATGATTCTATCTTTTTTCACAATTATGTGTGTTTGTTATCCAATAATACATTATGTTTTATTTTTATGCATTTCCACACTTCAGGTCTTTTATTTATGCTTCCTCTCATGTTCATGATCTTTTTCACATGTTATGATTATGCTCACCCCATGTTATATTTTTCTTATCTATCCTCTTACTCCGATTTTATCTCACCCCTTTTGATATATATCCTCAGGTGGCTACAGGTACTATAGAGTTCAAGTGTTAATAAGAAGCAAGAGAAGAATAAATTAAATAAATGTATATGCTTCATGATGTAATTGCTATGTATGGTCCTAGTTTGCCGAAGAGAATAAACCTTTGGATCCTCTATTTGTAATACTATTATGTTTTTTATCTTAGCATAATATAATAGTAATGTACAAAAAGTTTGGGTCTCTATAGTTGGTATCAAAGGAAATGTTTTTTTAATTAAGGAATTAGGATTAGTGAACCCTAGAGAAAACCTAATGCATGAGACTAAGAACAAATATACAAAAAAGAATATTTACATAGGGATCACATATGTTATGCATTTAGTATAAATTGTGCAAATGAATAAGTTATTTATTCATTAATTATTTAATTATGTTTTTTTCAAACCTTTTCTATTTTAGAAAATGGTGGGAACCAGGAGAAATCATGCCAACAAATCATGCAAGGGCCAATGCAATGATTGCCCGAACGACATCCCCAATGATTTTGGAGGAGGAGTTCAGAACTTCCTGTCGATTCTTACCCAATTATCTCTGATTATGAAAAATAACCATAATAATGGGTAACATACTCCTTCACTAAATATGGAGAAACTGGTTATCAAATGTTTTATGAGGCAATGACCACTGACATTTAATTGATCTTCTGATCTACTAGTTGTGGAACAGTGGGTCAACTCCATAGAGTAGTTCTTTTCTATTATTCACTATTCTATGATGGAGAACCCGACCCTAGCCGTTTATCGTCTAGATGGGGAAGCCGACCAATGGTGGGATTTTATTAAGAACCCCAAGACATGGGATGAAATTGAGAGACGGAATGTGAAGTATTTAAGATAATGTTTCATAACATGTATTTCCCATGAAATCTTTGCACGAAGATGCAGAGAGAATTTATAGAGGTCAAGCAAAAAGAAGGAGAATCTGTCACAACTTGTGATGCGAATTTCACAAGGCTTTCAATGTATGCTTCATGTTTTATTATCAACAATGATAGAAAAATTGATAGATTCTTTAGTGGATTAAAACCACACCTTCGAAAGGCTATTTAAATTCAATACTTGGGGAGTTATGAATAAGTTGTTAGGTGTTCTCTCAAAGTGGATATATTGTTTGAAGAATGGTCGTACGACTATGGTGATAAGAAATGAGAGATGGAGTTTCAAGATGGTGGATCTAATGATAATGTTGGGAAGAAAACTCAATGGCCCACATGCCAATAATGTGGGAAGTTTCACCCTAGGATCTTCTTCAAAGGGATGGGGAAATGCTTCAAGTGTGATAATAAAGGACATCATGCTCAAGAGTGTTTAAAAGAAAAAAAAAGAATGTAGTAGATGAAAGGAGATAACCACTCATGGGTCAATCTTACAACTATAGGGAGCTAGGGAACTATGTAATCCAATGCACTAAAACTCAAGTTATCTAGGGTAATCAGCATTAGAAACCACCAGATTCAAAGGAACAAGGGAAGGATTATTCCATCACTACTGTGGATGTGGAGTAAGATAATTAATTCATACAAGGTACACTTCATATTCACTCAAGAATTTAAAAAGTCTTATTTTATTATGGTTCTATGAATTCATTTATATCTTGAAAGTTTTCAAGAACTATAGAATCAATGCCCCATAACCATGAAGTAGAGATATCTGTAAAAACACCAAGTGGCCCAATCATTGTAACCCAAGTGTTTGACTCTTATATTGTCGGCGTATGTGTGAAATTCTCCAAGTGAATCTCATAATACTTCCCTTGGTGGAATTCGATGCAATAATGGGAATGGATTGGCTCTCGTTATATAGAGCACATATCAAATGTCGGGAAAATGAAATATATTTTCATATTCTGAACCATCCTATGCTCATCTAAAAATGAAAGGAAGATCATAAATATCCTTTTAAAATTCCATCATATGTGTGCATGTTGATTCCCTATGAAGAAGCATACCTCTCCCAAATGGTTGGGTTAAAGGATAGTTCCAACATTGCAAAAATTCCCATCGTAAGGGAATACAAAGATGTATTTCTCAATGATTTACCAAGAATTCCCCTAGATCGTGATGTATAGTTCTCAATTAAACTCATACCCGGACCTACACCTATCTCAAAATTTATCTATAGGATGGATCCTATCGAAATGGAGGAGTTATTGAAGCAGCTGCAAGAGAATCTGGACAAAAGGTTCATACACCATAGTGCATCACCTTGGAGTGAGATAGTGCACATTGTGAAGAAGAAGGATGGAACAATGCAATTGTGAATCAATTATCGGGAACTCAACAAGATCACCATAAATAAAAAGTATCCTATTCCATGGATTGACTACCCGTTCAATCAGTTAAGAGGATCTCAATACTTCTCAAAAGAGGATATTCGTTCTGGATATCATCAGGTAAATATGATGAAGGAAGATATTCAAAAGACTGTCATCCATTCAACTTATACGCACTACATGTTTTTGGTGAATCCCTTCAGACTTACTAATGCCCCTGAAATCTTCGTGGATTTGATGAATAGAGTTTTTAGACATTACCCTTACAAATTTGTGGTTGTGTTTATTGATGATATTCTCATCTACTCTAAGAGCAAGGAGGAACATGAAGAACTTCTAAGACTTGGGTTGGCAACATTGAGAAAGGAGAAGTTGTACGACAAGTTCAGAAATGGTGAATTTTGGATTAAGAAAGTCACGTTCAAGGGACATGTGAACACAAATGACGGAATTTATGTGGATCCCTCAAAGATAAAGGGAATTGAGGTATGGACCCAGCCCTCTAGTGTCACAAAAATCCATAGTTTTCATGGATTAGCCGGGTACTACTGATGTTTTGTGAGAAACATCTCAAGGTTGTCCAGTCCACCAACTAAGTTAACAAGGAAAGGGGTAAAGTATTTTTGGATGTAAGAATGTGAGGAAAGCTTCAAGGAGCTAAAGGGAAGGCTGATCACTACACTTGTACTCCCACTACCGAAAAGTCAAGAATGTTTTGTGATATATAGTGATGCTTCAAAGAAAGGCATGGGTTGCGTACTCATGGAAATGAAAATGTGATAGCCTACGCCCCACGACAGTTGAAGCTTCATTAGAAAAACTAACTGACGCATGATCAAGAGCTGGTAGTTGTGATTTTTTCCTTGAAAATCTGGCGGCACTACATTTATGGTGAGAAGTGTGACATATTAACCGACAACAAGATCCTAAAGTATATATTCACACAAAAAGAGCTCAACATGCGTCAAATGAAATTGTTAGAGCTAATCAAGGATTACCATTTCTCTATTAACTATCATCATGTAAAGGCGAAAAAGTGATCCGATGATCTAAGAAGAAAAGAACCTGCTACTCTATCACTGTTATGGATTGAGAAAGACCCTATCTTCTTAGATATGAAAAGGATGGATTTGGAAATCATTAGGGCATGGGATACATCCAACCTTCCCCAAATGATTGCGCAACCATCCATCCCAGAGATGATTAAGGAAGCACAAATGGATGAAGTGGATATTCAAAAGAGGGTGAATTCAGTAAAGGAATGAAAGATACAAGAGTTACATATCAACGGTGATGGTGTTATTCGGTTTGGAATATGGATTTGTGTGCCTTCATCACCTGAGATAATGGAGGAGCTTTGGACAATGCATATAGCTCAACTTTCTCTATCCATCCTGAGAGTACCAAGATGTACCGTGATCTCCGAGAACACTTCTTGTGGGATAACATGTAGAAGGAGATTGTAGAATATATATCATGGTTTTTGGTATGTTAGCAAGTTAAAGCAGAGTGAGAAAAATCCAAAGGGATGATACTTCCATTTACAGTACCCATGTGGAAATTGGAATAATTTACTATGGACATTGTCATGGGTATCCTGAAGACGTCAAAGGGAAATAAAATGTTTTGGGTTGTGGTTGACCGACTCACCAAGACATCCCATTTTATCGCTATTTGGAAATATCTCTCTCTTGAAAAATATGAAAAGATATATGTGAAAAAAGTGGTGGGACTGCATGATGTTCCACTCTCAGTTGTCTATGACTGTGATCCAAGGTTCACATCTAAATTCTAGAGGAGCCTTCAACATTCTTTGAGTACTGAATTAAATTTCGTCATGACCAATCACCCCCAAACTGATGGCCAGTCTCAAAGGACTATTCAGACACTTGAAGATATGATAAGAGCCTACTCTCTAGAATTCATAGGTGGATGGGATCAGCATCTACAATTGGTTGAGTTCTCATATAACAATAGATTACAATCGAGTATTCAGATGGCTCCATGTGAAGCTGTGTATGGAAAGAGATGTAGAACTCTAACCTCTTGGGATGAAGTAGGAGAAAAAAATCTACTTGGAACAGATCTTGGTCAAGAGAAGACAAAGAAGGTTCAAGTCATCCAGAAACACATCAAAGATGCTCAGATTCGAAAAAAGAGCTATGCTGACAACTGTCGAGGGGACTTGGAGTTCGACTTTGGAGATAATGTCATCCTTTGAATATCTCCAAGGAAGAGAATCATGCGGTTTGGAATGAAAGGGAAGCTAATCCCAAAGTACATTGGACCCTTTGAGATCCTTAACCGCATAGGAGTCATGGCCTATCGACATAAACTTCCACCGAATGTGGCTCAAGTTCATGATGTGTTTCACATATCACTCCAGAGGAATTACATCCCGGACCCCTCACATGTACTAAACTCAGAGGTGGTACAACTAGAAGATGATCTCTCTTATGAGGAAAAGCCAGTAGAGATTCTAGATTGGAGATATATGGTTCTACACAACAAGACAACTAATCATGTAAAAGTGTTTTTAATGAACCATACATTTGAGGAAGCAACTTGGGAACTGGAAGAGGCAATGATGTAGAAGTACCCTCACCTGTTTGTGTAAAGTGAAATTTCGGGGGCCAAATTTCATAAGGGGGGAAGAATGTTACCACCCAAAGATATTCGATGGAAAGTCTGTTCTTATAATTATGTTATAAAATCACATTAAAACATAAAATAATGAACTAATAAGTGTAAAGTTACCTTTAGACATAAGTTTTTCACTTTTTTGTTTGGAATTTTGAAAACATGACACACACAGTTGTGTTCAATATGATTTTTAGAGTCTAATAAAACAAAAATAATTTTTGATGAATAGTAACCTACCCTTATGAATAGTTATATACCCTAATGAATATAAACCTTATCTATGATAGTATAAAAATATTATTCAAGTGAATGTATGATGTACCTATATTTTAGAATATGTAAATAAATGTATTAAAAATATTTTTTAGTAATAAACCATGATTTTAATTAAATATTAAATTAATCATATTTGGATAATTATTTTTGAAAATTGGACTTCATTTTTAGATTCTACACGTTGAAAAATGGTTGGGGTAAATTTTTGCGATTGTTCTGAGATACATGAATTTTGGATGAATAGTGAAATGCCATAATTTACAAAATAAGATAAATAAGCTAAATATAGAGTTATGTGTGATGTTCTAATGATGTAAGTTGACATGGTTCGGGATCACATGATAAAATTACTATTATTGGTCATTTAAGACTCACTATTCTATGTCTTAGGATAAATTAATAAACTAATTAATTTTATATTAAGAAAACCCATCTCCCCTCCACTGTAAATACCACCCTTCACACCCCCATTTCCTCCCTCCCCTCAAGCATGAATCCTTGTCTAAACACTGTCTAAAAATCATCCCTAACCCCTCCCCCCACTTCCAAGAGCTTCTGGTCTCATCAAAATACCAAACATATTCCCTTATGGAGGATCTCAAGAGGAGGATTCAAGAGATAATTTCTCTCCCTCTTATTCTTTAAATCACATGCAATTTGATGTTATTTTATTATTCTCTCCCCACATATCTTTTTACAAATGGTATGGTTACTCAAGTATCATGAATATACTGGAATATTATGAAACTAATGAGATATTATATCATCCAACCCATTACCCTTTTCTTTTTATTTTATTAAAGAGAACGTTGTTCGTGAGATGTTAATTTATCACCTTCAAGAACGAAATGTTTTCTTCATCCATTTCTGCCTTAATATCTGGTCATAAAATCATTTTTATGGTTGAACCATAATATTTTATATGTATTATGCCCTATTTGATGTTCTGCAACTAACTTATGTACATATAAATAATTGATAAATTAAAACAAGTTCGCCGTGATTGAAAAACCGCCCAAATTAACCCAATCAATCACCATTTAATTTTTATCCAATGATTCATCCACATGGTATAAAATATAACTCATTATAAGTTCAATTAATATTCTGTAATGTTATAAATATCATTTCATATCTGTTCTTGAATTCTACCCGTGTCTGCCTGAAATTCAATTTTTGAATACAGGTGAACCACCAATGAAAGACCATAAAAACGAACATCCCCGAACAATGTTTTTAAAATCTATAAGTCATCCAAAGGAACATAAAAATGAAATAATGAAACCAGAGTTAACAATATTCATGTAAAAAAGGTTCGTTAATTTACAATTAATGAATATAATGTCATTATATAGGACATTAATGAGAATGAAGCTTTCAAATACAATGTAAGGGGAAACTATCGAACCCAAATTCCATCCTTCACGTTCATCCAATTTCCATCCATTTTTGACATGGTTACTCCTAAAAAATCCTTTTTTCATCATTTTATTTCATTTTCTGGGATATAAATTTTTAATACTATTGTTTATGTCAAACAAAATGTTTCCCAAAAGAACTCTTCTTTTAAGAACTCACCTTTTACTTCTCATTCAAAGTTGGTGGTTCTTGTATCAAGTATGTTATTCCCTCTTAGTTTTGGGAACCCAAGGTTTATGAATATGTTCTTATGGCATGAAACCCATTCCTTTAAATGGTTTAGTTATGTTCATTATTGATATATTTTCTATCTGGAATGCATGATAATGATAATATTATGATCTCACGGGTGCGTCCGGAAGTATACATCGCACCAATGCATTGGGTAAAGTGACGAATCACATGAGTAAATGTGAAATGATATGGACAAGATGCTAGATGTTTTCACAATTATGTGTGGTAGTTAGCCACTAATACATTATATTTCATTTTTATGCATTACCACACATCAAATCTTTTATTTATTCTTCCTCTCATGTTCATGATCTTTTTCCCATGTTATGATTATGCTCAGCCAATGCTATATTTTTCTTATCTATCCTTTTACTGGGATATTAGCTCACCCCTTCTTATGTATATCCTCAGGTGGATACATTTACTAAAGAGTTCAAGTTCCAATAAGAAGCTATATAAGAATAAATGAAATAAATGTTTATGCTTGATGATGTAATTTCTATGTATGATACTAGTTTTCCCAAGACACTAAACCTTTGGATCTACTATTTTTAATAATATTATATTTTTATCTTAAAATAATGTAATAATAATGTAAGAAAAGGTTGGTTCCCTATACCATCTCTATCTGTATAAGGTGTTCTTTCAGTTTCTGCAGATCCAGTGGCGCCCATTGATCAGACTACTGCAGGTATACTTATACAACCTTTACAAATTGCTCCAACATTATTTATTTTCACTATAACATGTATTGATAAAATAATTTTTTTCTTTCATACCAGATACATCTACTGATTGGAGGTAGGGGCTGACACACAAGCGTGTGGTTTGGTACCACCGCACACAGTTGATTGAGGAGTACAATGAAGATAGTCCGATGATTGAAAAATAAGGGAAACAATGTTGGAGTTTTCAGCGACACTTGCCAAATACTACGACATCATTCCTGTTAGCCCGCTATCATAGAGACAGCTGGCAAATGAAGTCAAGGATAAAGCTTGGGCAGAGATATGGGTAAAAAAATGTTTTATTTAATTAAACATATTAAATTTATAATTTATATGAATTAATATTTGGTGTCAGCTGCGATTTAATTTCCACGGTGGTGAGGGTGCACAACCATCAAGACTAAAGGATTTAGGTGAGATTATAAGCATGAGTTGTATAATGGATGGAGTGCTAGAGTTGTCATAGAGTTAGAGGCGGTCTCTATCAGGGATGATTTTATATTAGAACAGTATCGAAATATGATTACTCATTCGATGACTAGCCAATTTACAGTTTTAATAAAAACAGTGGTATTTAAATGAAAATTTTCTTGGTTTTCGTTGATACTAATTATTGAATTTTATTTAGAATACATCTAGAAGAAATAAAAAAAAATTATGCTAAGAAATATGTCTACACATTGGGACGTAATACGATGCCAGATCATGAGAGACAATAAGTATGACTATTTATAATTTTTCTTTACGACTTGCACATTCTATTGCTTCCTCCATAATTTTTTCGATTGCTAAAGATGTTATATAATTTTAGTTATGAAATTAACGATTTTTGGTATCCTATTTTTAATTATGTTTACCAACATTCAATGTCATTGTATGGGAATAAATTTAATATAGAAGGATGTGTGCCTCGATAAAAGCTTTTTTCTCGAGTAGAAAGAAGAAATATGGAAGTGTGGTAAATGAACCGACTCAGCACTAGATTGTAAGTTTTAGTTTGTAGATTTAAATTTTTAATCAGTATTTTTTAACTGAAAAATCCATTTATATTTTTAAAAATATGATTTAGAGTTCCTTTATGCCCTGAAACCTGACAAGTTTTGGTCAAATGATCACTTACATCAGGTGTTGAGAGATGATCACCCTGGTAGAGTACACTGTAGACCTTGGAAGAGTATTTTTCTGATGAGTTATTGGACCTCCTCCTGTATGATTTTTAGTGACACCGAGTTGCAGCAGGTTATGGCACAGATAGAAATGGCTGAAAAAAGGGCAATAGAGACGGCAGAACAGTCTCTTAGGGTAAACACTGCATTTATGAAATTGATGGATGTTTTATGTCCAACAATTCTACCAGTGTCCAGAACATCTTGTAATGAATATATATCACTAATTAGTTATATATATGGTAAACCAGCTTTTAGTCCTAGTGGTGGTCGAGACGATTGTGAGGAGGAGGCTGAGGTAGAGGAGGAGGAGGTCGAGGAGGAGGACGAGGCTGAGGAGGAGGGCGAGGAGGAGGCCAAGGTGGAGGAGGAGGTCGATAAGGAGGTCAAGGTTGAGTACGAGGGAGAGTTGGAGGGTGGGGATGATTATGGGGATGATGATGAGGATGAGGGTGAGGGTGATGATGGTGATAATGATAGTGATAGTGATGAAGGTTAGATTGATCCGTTACATTTTTTACTGCTATTACTGACCATTGATGTTTATTAATTTGTTGTGCCTGAATATAAGTGTGATAAGGTAGGTTGCATTATCTTTATTCTTTAATCTATAAATAATATAACATGACATGATGATTTGTAGTGAAATCCCCAAATTTTAATGAAATATTAATTTTTTGGGGAATTTAGAAAATTAGTGGTCTGATTAGAAGTTGATATAATGAAATTATTTTTTAAACCTTGAATGAATTTTCTTAGAAAATATGTAAATACCATCCCATGAACCCATGATATCCGCCCCCCCCCCCCGTATATCCCCTCCAAGGTCCCCCCGAAAATCCCCCCAACCCTCCTCACTACACTCTGGATAGCCCCCCCCCCCCCCGGACAGCCTCCGCACCTTTCTTCCAGGACCCCAAACAGCCCCCCCCCCCACCCTCCTCCCTAGACCCCAAACAGACTCCCCGCCATCCTTCCTGGTCCCCAAATAGCACCCCCAGAGAGCACCCAACCCTCTTCCCTGGACCCCGGACAGCCCCCGTACATCTCCCTAGATAGCCCCCACCCTCCTCCCTGGACCCCAGACATGCCGCCTGGATAGCCTCCCCACCCTCCTACCTAGACCCCGGTATCCCCCCTAACATCCCCCTACCCTCCTCTCTTGACCCCGGACAGCCCCCCTGACAGCCTCCCCACCCTACTTCCTAGACCCCGGAAAACCCCCTACCCTCCTCCCTGGACCCCAGACAGCCCCCACAGATAGCCTTCCCACCCTCCTTACTAGACCCCGGACAGCTCCCCCACCCTCCTCCTTGGACCTTAGACATCCCCCAACCTGACACACCAATATTAGGCGAGCGACGATTTGACACGTATAAAACATCACGACAATTCATGCAAGGATAAGGACCACCTATGTTGAATCTAGAGACAATCACACTCTCAATTCAATGTCTCGGATCTCAATCTATGATCTCTTAAATATTAACCCTAAATCCCAATGGAAATGATGGTTTTAGAGATTTGGAAGACGATGATATAATAGTGCAAACCCTAATCGAAAAAATGAAGCAAGGAGGGGATTAGACTCACTCAGATCGTCAATCGACACTTGACGGCACTCAAAACGCAAAATATCAATAGATATCTACCCTTAAATGCTTTTGGGAGTTTTGGATTGGGTTTATAATTTATCACATGGATCCATGGTTCATTTTTGATGTGCACGATTTAACCCCGACTCAATCCGAGGCAGGGTGTGGCCGGTACCACTAAATGTGTCTCAATTTTATTTTAAATGGATAACATTATAAGTGAAAACAACAACTGGCATACAAAAAACCAACCAAACAGATTCTAATTCTGTTGATAAATTAGGAAAATGATATGTGGGTCATATGTGACGTGTACGAGTCAACCCCACCCCAATCCGACGCATGGTGTGGCCGGTATCACTCATAGTGTCTTTCTTTTGTTTAAAATGGACTCCCTTTTATGTAAAAACAACTGGCATATAGAAAATAGACCAAATATATTCGGATTTTGTTGATACTTTAGCACAAGGATCCATGGGTCATTTTTGACATGCAAGATTCAACCGCGCCTCAATCCCAGGCATGGTGTGGATGGTACCCCTCAAAGTACCTCAATTTTATATAAAATGGAGAACATTATAAGTGAAAAAAACAAATAGCATATAGAAAACTGAATAAATGCATTCAGATTCTATTTATACTTTAGGAAAACAATTCATGGGTCATTTTTGACGTGTACGAATCAAACTAAGCTAAATCCAAGGCACAGTGTGGCCGGTATAACTCGAAGTGTCTGTCATTTGTTTAAAATGGACACTCTTTTATGTAAAAACAACTAGCATACGGAAAACCCGCCAAACATATTTGGATTGTGTTAATACTTTAGAACAACGATCCATGGGTCATTTTTGATGTGTACGAGTCAACCCCGCCCCAATCTGATGCACGGTGTGGCCGGTACCACTCAAAGTGTCTCACTTTTTTTTTTAAATGGACAACATTTTAAGTGAAAACAACAAATGGCATATGGAAAACTGAACAAATGCATTCAAATTCTATGGATACTTTAGGAAAACGATCCATGGGTCATATGTGATGGGTAAGAGTCAACCCCATCCCAATCTGAGGGATGTTTTGGCCAGTATCACTCCTAGTGTCTTCCTTTTGTTTAGAATGGACACCATTTTATCTAAAAACAACTGGAATATAGAAAACTAAACAAAATTATTCAGATTTTGTTGATACATTAGAACAAGGATACATGAGTCATTTTTTACGTTCACAAGTCTACCCCGCCTTAATCCCCGGCATGGTGTGGCCGGTACCATTCAAAGTGTCTCATTTTTATTTGAAGTTGACAACATTTTAAGTGAAAACAACAAATGGCATACGAAAAACTAACCAAACTCATTTGGATTCAATGATACTTTAGGAAAACTATCCATGGGTCATTTTTGACATGCACGAGTGAACCCTGCCTCAATTTGATGCCCAGTGTGGAAATTATCACTTGAAGTGTCTGTATTTTGTTTAAAATGGACACTCATTTATGTAAAAACAACTAGCATATGGAAAACCGACCAAACATATTCGGATTATGTTGATACGTTATAAAAACGATCAATGGGTCATCTATGACATGTACAAGTCAACCCCGTGTCAATCTGAGGCATGGTGTGGCCGGTATCCCTCAACGTGTCTCACATTGATTTGAAATGGACAACATTTTAAGTGAAAACAACAACTGGCATAATGAAAACCGACCAAACACATTGGGATTCTATTGATACTTTCGGAAAATGATCCATGCGTCATATGTGATGTGTACGAGTCAACCTTGCCCAAATCCAAGGAACGGTGTAGTCGGTATCAGTCATAGTGTTTACTTTTGTTTAAAAAGGTCACCCATTAATGTAAAAATAACTAACATATGGAACACCAACCAAACATATTCAGATTGTGTTGATACTTTAGAACAACGATCCATGGATCATTTTAGACGTGTACGAGTCAACCCCGCCTCAATCGAAGGCACGGTGTGGCCAGTACCACTCAAAGTGTATCACTTTTATTTGAAATGGACAAAATTTTAATTGAAAACAACAACTGACATACGGAAATATGACAAAACACATTCAGATTGTGTTCATACAATAGTAAAAGGATCCATGGGTCATTTTTGATGTGTACGAGTCATCCTTGCCTCAATAACATGCACAGTGTGGACGGTATCACTCGAAGTATCTATATTTTGTTTAAAATGGACACTCTTTTAAGTAAAAACAACTGGCATACGGAAAACGGACCCAAAATATTCATATTTTGTTGATACATTTGGACAACGATAAATGGGTAATTTTTCATGTGTACGAGTCAACACCACATCAATCAGAGGGATAGTGTGGACAGTACCACTCAAACTGTCTCACTTATATTTGAAATGGACAACATTTTTAGTGAAAACAACAACTAGCATATGAAAAAGTCACTAAATACATTCATATTTCCTTTATACTTTAGGAAAAAGATCCATGGGTCATATGTGATGAGTACGAGTCAACCCTACCTCAATCCAAGGCACATTGTGGCCATTATCACTCATAGAGTCTTTCATTGGTTTTAAATGGATACCCATTTAAGTGAAAACAACTAGAAAAAGGAAAACCGACAAAATGTTTTTGGATTGTGTTGGTAATTTAGCACAAGGATCCATGGGTCATTTTTGATGTGTACGAGTAAACCTTGCCACCATCTCAGGCACGATGTAGCCGGTACAACTCAAATTTTTTCACGTTTATTTGAAATGGAAAACATTTTAAGTGAATACAATAACTATGATACAAAAAATGAACCAAATTCATTTAGATTATGTTGATACTTTGGGAAGATAATCTATGTGTAATTTTTGAAATCTATGGGTCCATCTTGCCTCAATCCGAGGAACGTTGTGGTTGGTATCACTCAATGTTTCTGTATTTTTTTTAAAATGGACACTCTTTTATGTAAAAAAAATGGAATACAGAAAACTGACCAAAAATATTTGGATTAGGTTCATACATTAGAACAACAATCCATGGGTCATATGTTATCTGTATGAGTTAGTCCTACCTCAATCCTAGGCATGGTGTGGCCGGTACCACACAAAGTGACTCACTTTTATTTGAAATGGACAACATTTTTTGTGAATATAACAACTGGAATACGAAAAACTAATCAAACACATTCAGATTCTATTGATACATTTGGAAAATGATCCACCTGTATTAGGTGACATGTGCAAGTCAACCCTGCCACAATCTGAGGCATGGTGTGGCCAGTATCACTAGAATTTTATGTATTTGGTTTAAAATGGACATAATTTTAAGTAAAAACAACTTCCATATGGAAAACCAACCAAACATATTCGGATTGTGTTCACACATTAGCACGTACATCCATGGGTCATTTTTGACCTGTATGAGTCAACCCCACCTCAATCCCATGCACGGTGTGGCCGGTACCACTCAAATTATCTCACTTTTAAATGAAATGGAAAACATTTTAAGTGAAAACTACAATAGGCATACATAAAACTGATCATACACATACAGATTATGTTGATACTTTAGGACAACAATCTCTGGGTCATTTGTGACGGATACGAGTCAGCCCCGCCTCAATCTGAAGTACAATGTGGCCTTTATCACTCTAAGTGTCTGCTTTTTGTTTAAAATGGTTACTATTTTATGTAAAAACAATTGGAATATGGAAAACTAACCAAATGTATTCGGATTTTGTTTATACATTAGCACAATGATCCATGGGTAATTTCAGATGTGTACGAGTCAACCCCGCCTCCATCAGAGGAATAGTGTGGACGGTACCACTATAAGTGTCTCACTATTATTTTATATGGATAACATATTAAGTGAAAAAAACCACTGGAATATGGAAAAACAAACAAACACATATAGATTGTCTTGATACATTAGGCCAACGTTTCATGGTTCACATGTGATGTGTACGAGTCAACCCCGTCATAATCTGAGGCATGGTGTGTCCAGTATCACTCAAAGTGTATTTCTTTAATTTAAAATGGACATCAATTTTTGTAAAAAAACTAGCTTATGGAAAACTAACCAAACATATTCAGATTATGTTGATACATTACCACAAGGATCCATGGTCCAGCCTCACACAATCCACTTCTCATGTGAGGAACTCCTACCCCTATTCTAAAACACATGACATTTAATATGTAAAGTACAAATATATCCCCTAAGTCACACAAGCTCATCGATACCCACCAATTATCATCATCACTTTGTTAAAAGACACCTGACCCAAACCATGAGACATTATATTTGTGTTTGGTTGAACTCATTTGTCTATTTATTTATTTTGGGGTTATTAGCCTCTAATTTTTGAATTCATTGTGTGTGTTATACAAAATGCATTTTTGTATGTATTTTTAATGTTGTATAACAAATATAATTATGTATTTGGTTTTTTATGTATTGTATTATTAATTGATAATTAAATTATGTTTGTATTCAATTCAGTATTCAATTATGAAATATATTCCGGATTGCACATGTAATTTTCATCTCAATTATGAATTGAATTATTTAACAATTTTGTATGTTTCTAATTACCATATGAATTATGTTTTATTTTTGTATGTGTATTGTTTCAGGGTGCATTATGTGTTAAATATATATGGATTAATTGTGTATATGTATTTTTTATAGTTGTTATTGTAGGTAATTGGAGCTGGGAAGCTATTAATGCAGAAAGGGAATCCTCCAGCAGGCTGCCGCCTGAATTGCACATCAAAGCCTATGAAAATGGTTTTAAAACATTGGCATAGGGCTGTGAATATGTTTTATACCAACGGTTCTAGAGAACCATTGGTAAAAAACATTCTCAATGGTTTACAAACCGTTGGGATATAGTTAAATGTCCAGCCTTTACCAATGGTTTACACTAACTGTTGGTAAAATGCTATACAAAACTATATTCCAATGATTTGAAACCATTGGAATAGTTTGTTTACCATTGGTTTTAAACCATTTTTGAAACGTTATACCAACAGTTTGACATAGTTATTGGTATAATGTAGATTTCCAAACATATACCAATGGTTTTCCAGAAAACATTTGCATATGTGTTTCCATATGGCTTACTTCCCTACGTTTTGTATAACCATTGGTATATATTATACCAATGGTTATCCAGCCATTACCAATAGTTTGGAACAGTTGGTAAATGGTTTATTTATAGTAGTGTACACTTTGGAACTAAAAAAGTGTGAATCAATCCCTTTGGTAATTTATTTATTATATGAATATATGTGATAATTTTGGGTCTTTTCCATTCTTCAATTACTTTTATTTTAGTAGGGTCAACAATTATCCATCTTTAGAGACAATATTTCTATAAAACTAATTTTTTTGGAACCAAAATTCACAAATAGAATATTTTACATACATTTTATTTTCTTTTGTGGTCTATAAATATCATTTGATGTCTTTTATGTTCCTCTTGAAATTTAGAATTCACCGAAATATCATCAATAAAATTAACCACAAACTAATCCAATAACCCAATGAGAACTCCATGCATAAGGTCCATATGTATGACATATTCATTAGTTTAGGAAAATGACCTTTCTATAAACTCATAGTACCCATATCACTACAACATAATTATTATTTACCAATAGTTGTATATCTGTTGTTTAAAGTGATTTTTTGTTGGCAATGCATTTTACGAACACAAATTTTCGGCTTAGTAAACTGCCAGTAAAAATAGTATCTCTAAATGTTATAGCAGCAAATTATATAGTTATGTTATAATTATAATAAGACAAAAAAATTATATATATATTGGTCAATTTATATTTTGAGAAAGTATGAAAAAATATAACTATTTATTATAAAAATATAAAAAATTAACATCTATTTATAAATTAATTTTAAATGAAAAAATAAGAGACATTATTATATCAACCGGTAATAAATTATATAATATTTATTAATTAATCATACCTAATATAGTGACTATAAATACTATATAATAATTATTAAATTATTTTTCGTAAAACTAAATAAAATATCTTAGAAGGATGATATATATGTACTAGATACTACATTGTTCTTCAAAATATATAATTTCATGGTTATCACAATCCAATAGTTTTACCAATCAAACAATAACCAAGGATTTGATTTAATGATTTCATTTAATTAAATCCAAAAAGTGGTTACATGAAATCAATGGTACAAAACCATGTTCTATTGAAAATGTTTTTTACACAAGCTCAAAAAAATGGAGAAACCATGACCACCAATCATGTATCAACCATAGACCCTGAAACTAACACCATGAAACAACTAGTCCAAACATTATTAGATTTTCATACTAAAAATGTAAGGATAAACTCATCGTATTTGGTCCACCACCAATTCCCCTTCATTGGAAGTGAACAATGACAACAAATATTTAAAAATAGAATGACTCTAACAAAAACAAACAAAATAAAGTCTGGATGTAAACATCGATAATGATTACCAAAACCATCTAAAAGAAACATAGTGAACTATAAACCAAAACAAACTAACCAGAAAAATAGAAAAAATAATTTCAAAAACATTTGGGGACTACATTTAACCACTCAATGTCCTTTACCAGATCTTACATAAACTATATACAGTTTATAAAAAGAGATTTTAATGTTTAAAACTATTTCTAAGCTATATGATTCACAGAATACACAAGGAAAAAATGGTATAGTATGATGTATGTGTGAAAAATAAACAGATTATATACATTATATATTATGAAAAATAGTCTACATTGAAATTAATTTAGTAAGTATGAAATCTATTCATTGTGTAACATAAATAATAACACAATACAAAAAACACAAGACGAAGTTGTAAAATGGTTGATAGATCCTACATAACTGCAAACTATACGAGAAATAAATATAGTTAGAATATAGTTAATAATAAAATATAAATAATTGAATATTGAATGAAAAGAACAAATTGATATGAAAGAAATTTACAATATACAATATGAAACCAATTTAATCTACACAAAATGAAATTAGTTTATATAATATGAAATTAAAGTACAAGTGAGCTATACTTGTAAAAAAATACAATATGAAATCAATTTACTAGAGAAATAAGTATGAAATTAGTTTATGATATATAGTATGAAATCAGTTTATATTATGAGATTTGTTAATATAGTAATGTGTATATAGTATATGATATTTATTCAATATACTACATTTTTTTTATGCATTTATTTTAGTCATAAAACGATTTACAATTTATCCCTTAAACATTATGAAATTAATAAACTCCTTCAATAAATTGTATGTGGTCAATTTCTTCAATAATCATCATAAACTATTTTACCCCTCTTGACAACGATATGGTGTATCATAGGCGTTTTGGTCATTCATAGAAATATATAATTTAGGATAGGATATAGAGTGCCACTACGTAGTGGTTAATTATTGATAAAATATGTAATTTCAAGTGAGAAAGCCTACTTAAAACATGATATGGTGCTTGAGGGTGAAATAATTGTGCATAGATGGTACATTGGGCTTTTGGAATGGGGTATTGTACTATGCCTATAGTTTGGATTCATAGATGAAAGATGGTATTTCAGACAACAAGGCATTGTGCTGTAACATCCAAAAAAATACACAAGGAATTCTATATTTCCTCAAATACTTTTCAGGATAAAAATAACACTAAATTTTTGTTTTCAAAAAAAAACTTTGAAAACAATTTCCATATTTAAATGAACAATAACATGCAATTTTCACAAAGAAATTATTTATTACACATTTCTTGAAAATTCTAAATTTTTTAAGGTTTTTAAAAAATTAGGGGGTTGTTTTTCAGTAATAAAATTTACAATGAAAGATAATTTAAGGTTAATTCCTTTGAACCACACTATAAATTTTCACTTGTTGATAAAACTTCTTAAAGGACTATCCAAAACATGAATAACAATAACCTTTATGGGAAAAAATTTAATAAATTCCATTAACATTCCCTATTCAAAATTTCCCCAGAATAGATTAAAACATTATACAATGTACGCAATACATGTAGATTCAAAAAAACATTTCAAAACTCCAAATCCAGTAATATTTAGAAAAATCCTAATACATTTGGATATATATTTTTAAAAATTAAAAACTCATAATGGATTTGATAATAATTTCAGATCAAATGGTTTTAAACACAAATAAAAATTATGAAACAAAATAAAATTGAATTTTATATAAAATTAATGTCATACTTTGACCAAATGATAAAATTGAATATTGAAGTAAAATATGATTGAGAATCTCATTTATTTTTTACAAATTTCATAAAACATAAAACATATCAACCAATAATCAGTTTAATAGATTGTCAATAAACTGGATATTTCTAAGTATGTTTTTCTAATTAGTATACTATACCAAATGATATATTCCCCCAACTAAAATAATGTTAAATCATCAACTAATCATACATAATTTCATTTCAATGTATTGGTATATAAATTTCAAATAGGTTCTCTATATATTATACAGGGTTATAAATCATTTAAATCACAACAATATTGCTTTTTGAAATCCATATCACGTTTTTTACTATCATAGTAATCTCATAAATAGTCCTGATTAGTTCAATATAATTTAATGGAAATAATTTTTAATTAATAAACACGAGAGTAAGAAAGAATATGGCTGGTAAACCAAGTTAAAATCAATTATCAAGTTACCAATTTTATTTACTAAGAAGAACTTAAATGAAACCGGAAAATCAAGCACTCAAGAATGTGTGATATAAAAATAGATAAGAGCCTATATTAAGAACTCAAATAAAATCAATTAATATAAGAATAAAATTCCAAGATTACATACCCATCTGAAATGCCTCATACTAACCAAAAGAATAGAAAACAAAAAAAACTAAACCTTCATTGATAATGCTAACTACATGAAGTAAGATAAAATCCAAAACTGAACCATCATTATTAATGCTGACTACAAGAATGTCTGATAGAAACCAATGTTGAACCTACCTAACTAATGAAAATTGTTTTATCATAACTAAACTGGAACTAAATTCTCATTACTAATTAGAGCACTGGAAATTAATATACTAATAAACCAGAAATAACTATAATGAACAATGAGAATGAATGTCTTATGTCTAATTGAATTAGTAAGGAAAAATAACCCATAAAAAAGAAATGTATTCGTTATTTATATAATTTAAATAAAAAAATGTGAATAAACCAAAGTCTCGTTCCCTAGAAATTTGAATAAAATAATAATTGCAGGAAAATTGAAAAGGTTGTAAGGTTTAATAAACCATGAATTTAATCTCTCCACCAACCCCGTATCTCTTTTAATTCATGAATTATTATAAAATAAGGAATGAATTAATGTGAATTAAAATATTAAATAAGAATATAATACATGAATTTATGTATTATTTAAAATAAGAATAAAATACTAACAACAGATTCAATATATTATTCTATAAGATCAACAGGATCAATAAAATACATAACAAAAATCATAATGGATAAATTAAAATAATGTATTTCAATTGTAGGTAGATTACTATATGAATATATAAAATTTGACTCCACTTTGAAAAAAATATAAAATAACGAGTGAGACTTATTTTTCGATCCTCTAAAAAACTATCTTTTCATTATGAAATTTAACATAAAAACCCCATGAAAATGAAAGTAAAATAATTGTATAAAAAAATGAAGAAAAAGGGAAGAATAAAACCTTGATAATGATGTTATGAGATATTAAAATTTGGAAATCAACACTCAACCTAATATATATTGATTTTTCAGCTCAAGAGGGGATGTACAATTCATCAAAATGTGAAACCTTAAAAAATAAATATCATTCACATTTCTTATATATCACATGTTATCTGAGCATATGAGCCTTGTAAGGGTTCCCCCTCATCCCTTGAAAGGGGGGTTATAAAAAATCAATAAAAATGAAGGCCTTCGAGCCATTCGGGAAATGTTCCACATGTTGAGTATAAAAAATCATATTACATGTTAGAAAGATAAATCATGTTGCATATACTCATAATAAACATAAAACATGCCGTGTATTAGAAACAGAATGCCTATCACATATATGAAGAAGAATGCATAACTCATATATTCATATTTCATAATAACAAAAAATGCATACTGAATCTATAATTGTTTCAAATTAGAAATATATTATATAGTCATGTATTCATATGGAATATCAATATAGAATTCATATTTCATATTGCATGATATCTCATATTATGTTAGTATGCATATTTCATAATAAAAGAGAAAGAAACATTGTAAATTTTCAGAAAAAATAGAATTCCATTTGAATATAAAATGTAGAATGTATATTATAGGTATTCATATTAGAAGATAAAATGCAATAATAGGTGAAGTGATAATAACATTACACTATTTAGAAGAACATGAAATCAATAAAGAGAATAAAGGTCTACGAAATCATATGTGCATTTTTTTAAAATAAAAATGAATGTGAAAACAATAAAAGTTTGAAAAACATAGTATGTTGAGTCTATAGAATTATACTAAATATATCAGGAGTGATCTCATTGATAATGTAAACAAAATGAATATATTGTAAGTTGTAAAACAAAATACAAACATATAGAAAATTTAAATTGATTAGTGGGGGATGTGACTTCTCGGAGTAAAAAATGTAACTTCAAAATGTAACTCTGTAGATTTGATATTTTAAAATTATAGAAATAATGATTAACTTTTAATGAAATTTGAAATGTAAATAATAATTGAAATAGATAATAAAAACAAAACAAACCATGATCATTTAAACTTATTTTCAATAACTAATACAATAACATATAATAAAGAATGAAAATTAATTTAAATAATATATAAAATAACACATACATAATTGATATTTGTTCCAACATTACCAATGGAATTTAGAACAAAATTTCCATCAAGTTGAAATTATATTCAGTGAAATATTAAAAAATTTAATATTCAGGAAGAATAATAATTAAAATGAAAGAAAAAAGGCATGCTACTTATCCCTTGGAACTATTGAAAATAACAGACCATTTACACTATACGAAAAACTAATTTTTTCAATGAGTTATTTGTGATGGGAATAAATCTCGTCGAAATAGTCCGTAAAAAAAGTTATTTGTGAAGGGTGGAATTTCCTGTAATAAATTACTAATTATTTGTGACAGGACTAGGCTACCCGTCCTGAATACCGAGAGGCAGTAAACAATAGTTGCGCAAGGGGATCCCCCGTCACAATTAGTTCGTCTTCCGGAGGGTATTTGTGACGGGAAACGTCGCAAATACTCGGCGGCGGTAAAAAGCTACTTGTAAAGGGATGTTGTCCCATCGTAAATATTGTGTCAGCAAGTTACTTTTCGGGATGAGACCTGTCTCAAATAACCTTTTAACCACCGACTGTAATTAATGTGGTTGAAGGTATTTGTGACGGGTCTTCAAGACAAATAATATTAGAAACAGGAATCCATTCACAAATAGTCTTGTCACAACTAATCTAGTTTATTTATACTGTCATCTGTTTTTTCTTTCCTCCTCTGCAATTTCTGCGTTCTCTGCTTATCTAAACACTAATTTTTGAGGGAAAAATTTTCAGAGTTAGTTTTTCTTATGAAAATGTTGTCAAGTCGTCTACAGTTCTAAGAGATTATGCTTAAAGGTATTTATGTTTTATTTAATTTAGTATTTATTTCATTTCATTATACTATTTTAATTATTGTTGATCAGTTGTAATTATGTTAAATTTAAATTGTTTTGTCATCAGTATTTATTTGTAACAATAAAATGAAATTATTAGTACTAGTTCTTAGTAATTAGTAATAATTAATAATTAATAATAATAATAATAATTAGTAATGTATATAAATAATTAGCGGTAATTAATAATTAGTAGCTGTATTTTGCAGCAATTAATAATAATTAATGCTAATTAATAATAATTAGAAAAAATTAGTAATAATTTGGATAAATAGTAGTAAATATTTACAATTTGTAATAGATTCTAATAATTATTAATAAATACTAATAATTGGTAATAAATACTAATAATTAGTTATAAATACTAATAATTAGTAATAAATACTAATAATTTGTAACAATTAGTAATAATTACTAATAATTAGTTATAATTAGTAATAAATAGTAATCAATAATAATTAATAGTAATAAATAATAATTAATAATAATAAATAATAATAAATAGTAATAAATAATATTAAATTTTAATAGTTTGTAATAATTATTTACAATTTGTAATAATTAGTAATAAATAGTAATATATAATAATAATTAGTAATAATTAGTAATAAATACTAATAATTAGTAATTATTAATAATTATTATTAATAAAGACTAATAAATACTAATAATTAGTAAGAAATACTAATAATTCGAAATTAATACTAATAATTTGTAATAAAAACTAATAATTGAAAATTAATACTAATAATTAGTAATAAATAGTACTAATTAGCAATAATTAGTATTAATTAGTAAAAAATAGTATTAATTAGTAATAAATAGTAATAAATAGTAATTATTAGTAATAATTAGTAATAAATAGTAATAATTAGTAATAAATAGTAATAAATAGTAATAACCAGTAATAACTAGTAATAAATAGTAATAATTAGTAATAATTAGTAATAAATAGTAATAAATTGTAAAAAAATAGTAAAAATAGTAATTTATAGTAATAAATATTAATAATTAGTAATAAATAGTAATAATTAGTAATAATTAGTAATAAATAGCAGTAAATTTTAATAATTAGTAATAATTAGTAATAATAAGTAATAATTAGTAATAATTAGTAATAAATTGTAATAAAAAGTAATAAATAGTAATAAATAGTAATTAATTGTAATAAATGGTAATAAATAGTAATAAATACTAATAAATTGTAATAAATAGTAATAAATAGTAATAAATAATAATCATTAGTAATAATTTGTAACAATTAGTAACAATTAGTAATAATATATAATAAATAGTAATAAATAGCAATAAATATTAATAAATAGAAATAAATAGTAATAAATTGTAATAATTAGAAAAAATTTGAATCAATTATTAAAAATTAGTAATTAGTAGTAAAAATTAATTATAATTTGCAACAATTAGCAATAATTAACAATAATTAGGAATAATTATTAATAATTAGTAATAATTACTAATAATTAGTAATAATTACTAATAATTAGTAATGATTAGTAACAAATTGTAATAAATAGTAATAAATAGTAATAATCAGAAATAATAAGTAATAATTAGTAATTATAAGTAATAATTTTTAAGAATTAGTAATAAACAGTAATAAATAGTATTAAATAGTAATAAATAGTAAAAAATAGTAATAAATAGAAATAAATAGTAATAAATAGTAATAATTAGTAATAAATAGTAATCAACAGTAATAAATAGAAATTAATAGTAATATATTGCAATAAATAGTTATAAATAGTAAAAAAATTTAAAAAATAGTAAAAATAGTAATAAATAGTTATAAAGAGTAATAATTAATAATAATTAGTTATAATTAGTAATAATTAGTGTAAATTAGTAATAATTAGTAATAATTAGTAGTAATTAGTAATAACTAGTAATAATTAGTAATCATTAGTAATAATTAGTAATATTTATTAATAATTTGTAATAACTAGTAATAATTACTAATAATTACTAATAATTAGTAATAAATAGTGATAAATAATAATAAATAGTAATAAATAGTAATAATTAGAAATAATTAGCAATAATTATTAATAATTTGTTGTAATTAAGAATAATTTGGAATAATTATGAATAATTAGGAATAATTCAGAATAATTATGGATAATTCGGAATAATTATGAATAATTTGGAATAAAACCAATTGTAATAAATTGTAATAACATGGCACAATTTCTAGAGGATTAGCGACACTCCTTTTTCTCAATGACTCTTCTCCTTTCAACTCTCTTCAACTCAAAACATTATAGAAAATATGATTCTATGTATTCATATCCAATCTCGTATGAACAAGTTTGAATATGAATTCGTAGGGCCACTTTTTTCATAATGTTTTTAGGTGGTGAAAGTTGTACGAAGATGATTCATCGATGTAAAGGGGGATAGTTTGTTCGACGGCTCATTTACTTTCCTATTTTTTACACTGAAATAAAAAATGATGAATCTTCTCATATGTACACTTATAAATTCTCGTATGTATGAGAATTGATATGCTTACCTCCGAGCAGAGTCTTTATTGTGTTTGAAGTGTGAGAAATTTTCAAGTAAATGAGGCATCAAACAAAAGAGTAGTGATCAATCCACCGGAAATTGTGTCACACATAATTAATGGTAATTATTAAAAATTAGTTGTAATTATTTATCATATTATTTTGGATTGTGTTTTTTTATTTTCAAATTATTCAATAAAATTAATGATATTATATTTTGTACAAAAACATGGGACAAGGAAGTCGACAACAATAATTATTAGATGATATTTATTTGATAAATCAGTGAAGAAATCCAAATTGTTCTGGTTTAAATCCTATATATATTGAAGGTGTTTCAGATTTCTTATCATTTTCATCATCAAAAAAAAGAATTTCTTTCAGAAGGCACAATTAAGTGTCCTTGTTAAAAATGTGCTCTGAGAACGTTTGACACATTTGAAGTTGTTTGGGGACATCTATTGTGGTTTGGTTTTCAACCAGATTATGTTTTTTATCAACATAGTGAACATAGTTCTAAAGAAGATACACATAACATGATTTCGGATCCATCACGGTTTCGAAATATATTACATGATGTTGCAGTGCTATCTATTAAACAAACTGAAACTCAATATTATTTTAAAGACCCAAAATTTCCATGGAATTATTTTTCTTAAATATATGGGAATTATACGAGTCCGTGAAAATTACAGTGCTTGATTCTGAGGCCCGGTGTGCCCAGTATCAGTTTATGATGTTTTGTTCGTTTTTGTTCAATAAACGTGCAAGAAGGATTTTATAACTTTGGGACCATTGATTAGAATTGAAATTTGAGGTCACCGTTGAACTCGCTGCATCAGTATTATCATAAGAGTACTTTCACCTCGACCACAGTAGGTCAAGAATGAAAGTGAGTATTTGGTTTTTTATGGAAAAAGTTAAATAAAAATAAGTGTTAGCTTATTTTTATTTTATTGGTGGTTAAAACATACAAGGGGAGGTTAAAGGTGGGGGTCATCACACTATAACCTCCCATGAAATGTTATGGTGGTGAGGCCCACACGATCATAATCTCCCTTGGGAGGATATATTTGGTGGGGGACCACCCGGGGTTGTATCCCATTGGAGCCCTCAATTAAGAGGATAAACCCTTGAGTTTTCCCCTCTAATTAAATGTGACAACCCTCATAATTAATTAATTGAACTCTTTCACTTAATTAATTGAATCCTTTTTAATTCTTTTGAAAATTTTAGCCAACAAATTAAATAATGGGTTGGCTTAACACATTATTTTTGGTTGTAAATACTTTTGTTGGAGCTTGAGAGAGGGGTTAGAAGAACATAGAGAACCCTTGGAGAAATATCGTCCAACAATGAATAAAGAGGATATTCCTCGATCATCAACTATGCCAAAAGAGAAGGGGTTGACCGTGAGGAACACCATCTTCCACTTCGTCACCTCTAAACACTTATCCTTCAACGATGGTTACCTTCTCCCTTTTTCGACATTGACGAATCATCTCCTGCCTTTCTTCATCAATGATCATCAATATGAGGAACGGGTTAATTTGTGATTTGAGTTTATTTTTTCTCCGTTAAACGTCGTTCAGTCTTGGATAACTATTTTTCCGATTGATATCATCATAATGTGGAGGGTTCGAGCCGCACAAACACGACCCGAACCTCCCCCTTCGTTTATCCTAGTTTGTTGATGATCATAGAGCGGATCATCGGTGGCTGGAGTCAGGGCAGCAGCAAAGGAAACTGGCGGCGCAAGGCCGTTGGGTCGCCGGGATGTGGCGCAAGGCCATCAGGTCACTGAGAGGTGGTGCGGCGACGTTGCGTCGTGTAGAAGAGCAGGGGGCAGCGACTAGGCTGAGCCACGGTGCAGGCGGTGCGGTGCCGTCGTGCCGTGCGGAGGAGAAGGTGGCGCGGCCAGGCTGGGCCGTAGTAGAGGTGGCGCGACGCCGTCACGCCACTCGGAGGAGCAGGGAGGTGCGACCAGGGTGGGCCGTGGGGGAGGAGCTGGAGCAGAGGGCCGCTCGGCCAGCTGGGAGGAGAGGGACCCAGCGGGTCCCGCGTGACCTGGACCGGCCCCACCTAGCACCAGTTTGGGTCCCCACGTGAATGGCTAAGCCATTCAGGAGCCAGTGGAACACGACTTCCCCTGGATGCGGCTGAGGCGGACCTCACGCGGTCTGCCGGGACATCAGTTCGGACCCTGTGCGGGCCACCGGGCCGCCCTCGGGCTGGGCCGCATCCTATGGTTGGGTCGTCCCCTCAGACCGGGTCGGACCCGTGGACTAGGTGGGAACCGCAAACCGGGTCGGGTCAGGTCGGTCCACCTGGGTTGGACCGGGCCCGGACCCGCTTTGTCTTGTTTCCCCTTTTCGCCCATATCTTGTGTTATTGGAGTCCGATTGACAAACCGTATATAGAGATGGAAATCATAGAGCGATATGATTATATTGGTATACCCCAATTGAGTTTTGGACATATTTGGAATACGGTGGGTTTGGTTTGATCCTAAAAACCAATTGGGCCCCTGGTACGGAAATGCCAATAACTCAGAGACCGAGCGTCTGATCGACATACCATCTATTGCGTTGAGACCCCTATGATGAGGCATACCATTGAGATACTTCTTCAAGGGACTTCATGAAATTTAACGTATCTAATAGTATCTCAAAGTAGAGGATCCTCTCAGAGATAGGCAAGAAAAGTACGAAGACCTAGTAGTTGGGTGAGATTTGACAACTGCTGACCTTTCGACTATGAGTGTTTTGACTAGCCCAGTGGGGAGTTCCTTTGTGTGACAGAGTAGACCCACTGTGGGGATCACCACTGTGTGATGCAGTAGACCCACAGTAAACAACAAGAGGAATACCTCACCAGGCTACAAGGGGGAGCGCCTCTGTGTGAGTGCGGTAGACCCACAATGGGGATCACCATTGTGTGAGCATAGAAGATCCACAATACTCGATATCAGGAGTACCACAGTAGTACAGGATAGTGGGATGTGCCTTTATGTGACGCAGTAGGCCCACTGTACTCGATAGAGGAGGAGTACATCACCATCCATAGTTCCGATAGTGTGACTGGGGATGTTGCCTGATACTACCCCTAGAACAAAATCTGGGTTTGAGCTGAGTCATTGACTCTTTTGTTCTCCTCAGGATTGAGATGGTTTACTAGATATCTTAGGTATATGTATAGGATTATACCTATGTAATGATTATTCATTGATTTCATACCTTTTTGTTTATGGTTGTTGGATTTTTTGTAATCTTGAGTGTCTCGAGGTCCCTACTGAGTATCGTTATACTCACCCTGCACTGGCTATGCCTGCATCTCATTATGTTGGATGCAGATAAAGGACATCACTGATTGAGGTAGAGAGTAGCAGGACTGGACGATACCCTGAGGTGGACCACTTGGTGTGATGGTACACGTAGCGCACGGATGGACGTGGAGTGTTGAGGAGGCCATCTGTACCTACCCTTCAGGTAGGAACCCGAGAGGATGACTCGGTGGCTTCTTTTCTTTTCTTCTTTCAGTTGTACTTGTAGTATTCTTTTTCCTTGTACTTTACTTTTGGGGTTGTATTTCCGGCCCCCTTTACTTCCAACACTCTCTTTTGTATATATTTTTACATAGTGTTTACTTCTATTTGCAAACTCTGTTGTGTGTGTTTCAGTTTATAAAGGAAATGACTTCCAAATTTAGGGATTTACCCCTTTGGTTCTAGTCGCCAGCCCCTTTCCTATGGAATGCGGGCCTGGGGTAGTCAAGATACAGGCCCCAGGGGACTGGTCATGAAAAATTGGTATTAGAGGAGTCGGTTCGTCTGCATATCTTAGGACTCTGATAATTCTTTTCCATGAAGCAATAGTGTTAAGGGTACTAAGTGTGGTCTTCAGTTCAAGGAGTCTAGTGTTGGTGTGGGTAGCCGACGTATCCATACACCAGGACCCTAACTACTAATTGCTGACTTATTTCACGAAAACACTGATTCCATATGTATCTTTAAAAGTTTACTTAAGCCAGCTCAACCATGCCAGCTCACCAGGTTTAATATTTTGACCGTGTCGCAACTGTTTCTTTCAGGTTGCCTCCCTGCAGAGCCCCTAGATTTGTACGCTCTGACAGCCCACCGAGAGATGAGGCTTTGTTGTAGGGCCCTTTACCGGTGGAGGCACCAGTGGTACCACTTCCCGTTGGGCCAATGATTCCACAAAACCCAACAGTAGATGATACACGTCGCTTGAGCACGTTTCATCCATTCCAGCTCTAGAGGACTCCCGGGTTTCGGGGAGAGACAATCCCACAGGCCGGTGATGATTGACTAGAGGCTATGGTGAGAGTCTTCAGGCTAATTGGGACACCAGCAGACTACATGGAGATCCTTGATACCATCCTCCTTTAGACTACAGTATGAAGAGGGTGGATCCTGATGCTCCAAGTGCATGACGAGGCGACACTTCTCTTGGCAGACATCGAGAGCCTGTTCTGGGCAGAGTTTGTTCCAACGACCCTACGAGCGATACAGATACATGAGCAACTACATCTACAGCAGGGTAGCATGACTGTTTCACAATACTCAGCGAGGTTCAATGACCCCTCGCGCTACTCCATAGATATGGTATGGGACCCATTATTCAGGGCCCAGATCATTGAGCAGGGGATCATGCGATATGTTAGGGCTTCGATGATAACACTCAGCATCCTGACCCATGTAGTGGTGTTAGAAAGAGCCCTCTTAGTAGAGAGTTTACTGGTCGAGAAGTCACTATCAGCGAGACCCACTACTAGTCGACATGAAGGTGAGTCTTCTGCGGCTCACAGTAGATAGATGATGCAGAGTTCCAAGAGGACTAGACCCACGGGTGGATGACCGCAGGACTCATGATCTTTTGTGTGGGGCACCCAGGGCAGTGACTTACCGGCCTGGAGCAGGAAATGTTACTCATGCGGTGGGTAGGGTCACATGGCTCGTGACTATCGGACCCGCTTTTCAGATGATCAGAAGACAGTTTAGGGACCTCCCAGGAAGAGGCATAGGTTCGATCGAGGCATTCCACAGTGAGCAGGCGAACATGGTAGAGGAGATGTCCGTACAGGTGGCAGTTGATAATGTTACGAGGTGCTACCTCCACCACTACCAGAAGGTCCTACCCGACCACATGAAGTAGGTGGACAGGGGAGATCTCTGCATCAGGCCGCTAAGGCCTATGACCATGGCGATTCGTAGATGATTCAAGGTATTATCTGTGTCTACTCCACCTTAGCTGCAGTTCTTATAGACACATGTGTCAGTAACTCTTTCATTGCCACAGCCATCGTTCGGAGCATGGAGATTCTGACAGAGCCGTTAGATCAATCCTTACGGCTAAAGACTCATACAGGAGTAGACTCGACGATTACACACTGGTTCCGGCTATGTGAGCTTACTATCAAGGGTGATAGATTTGGTCGGGATCTCCTCGTAGCAGAGTCGAGTCCTTATGAATTCATCTTGGGTATGGACCGGTTATCTATAGTCCATGCTCAGATCAACTGTATTAGGCGAAAAGTGCGGTGTCTCTGCACAGATGGGACCAGGTTCACAATCACCGGCAAGAAGGGAACCTTTGCCGTACAAGATGTACTTAATCAGAGGAGGGTGCAACCGATCACACACCAGTTGGCTTTCCTTTCCCTCAGATCAGTTGATGTGGATAGTACGACCTATCATGTACCGGTGGACCAGTACGTCGATGTTTTCCCTGATGATGTTCTAGGGATACCTCCTCGCAGAGAGGTTGACATCTACATTGACCTATACCCTAGTATGACACCGATATATAATCCAACATATGGGATTTCTCCCACTGAAATTCGCTAGTTTTGGGTATAGTTAGAGGGCTACATAGAAAGAGATTCATCTGGCCCAGTGTTTCTCCCTGGGTAGCCCCGATTCTGTTCGCCAAGAAGGTGGATGGGAGCTTGAGGCTCCGTGTCGACTACCGTCGCATGAACCAGGTTACCGTAGAGAACAAGTACCCACTCTCGATTATTGACGACCTCTATGACCAGCTGAAGGGATCATGGTGGTTCTTGAAGATAGACCTTAGATTAGGCTATCTCTAGCTCAGAGTTCGAGATGGGGATGTGCAGAAGATGACCTTCAGGTGTCGATACGACCACTACATGTTCATGGTTATGATCTTCTATGTAGCCAACGCTCCAGCAGTGTTCATGTTCCTCATGAACATGATTATTGAGCTTTACCTCGATCACTTTTTCGTGGTCTTTATGGATGAAATCTTGATCTACTTGACTACTGAGGAGGAGCATGACTAAAATTTTCAGTAGTACTGGACACACTCTAAGATCACTAACATTATGGTAATCTCTCGAAGTTCCAGTTTTGGATTCAAGAGCTTAACTTCATGGGAAAAGTCATCTCAGAGGTTGGAGTTGTAGTGGATCTAGTGAAGATCTCGGTGGTACTTTCTTGGGAGCCACCCAAGAGTGTGATGGAAGTACATAGTTTCTTGGGATTGGGTGGATACTAATGGAGGTTCGTTCTAGACTTCTCCAAAGTTACAATTCCACTATCATCCTTGATAAATAAGGGGAAACCCTTCATGTGGTCGGAGAGATTCCAGTAGAGCTTTCAATAGATGATAAAGAGGATGACTAGTGCCCCCATCTTTAGGCTTCTAGTGGAGGGTGTAGGGTACGTAGTTTACTGCGACGCATCAGGGACCGAACTCACGTGTGTCCTGATGCAGGAGTGAGCTGTGATTGCATATGGTTCTCGGCATCTAAGACAGCACGAGCAGAACTATGCTACCCATGACCTAGAGTTAGCAGCAGTGGCCTTTTCCTTGAAGATGTGGCAGCACTATATTATGTGTGAATGTTTTACCATATACTCTGATCACAAGGTTCTCAGGTATATCTTCTCTCAAAAGGACCTAAACTTGAGATAGAGGTTATGGCTCATGTTCCTTTAAGATAGTCTATACTCCTGGGAAGGAGAATGTTGTAGCAGACGCTCTCAGGAAGAGATCTAGAATACAACTGCTAGGATAGGAAATAGAGTAGTTGGATGGCTTACAGATATCCTTTTTGGATAGAGATAGAGTAGCCTATCTAGAGTATCTTACATTCACTTTTCCACATCCTTAGCGATTCAGGGAGGCACGGTGTGGAAATGTTGAATGTGAGATGCGATGTGCATAGATATCCACAGGGTAGGCACCTGATGGATTTTCATAAGGTGGGGAGCACGTAATTCTCTATAGAGTACATACTATGGTACCAGTGTCACTTTAGGAGGAAGGGTTGAGGGAGTTCCACACATCCCCTCTATAGGTACATCCAAGAGTGTAAAATATGTACCAGGACCTTTGAAGACAACACTGGTGTCCAATTATAAATAAGGAAGTAGTGAAGTTTGTCTCACGATGCCTCACTTTTCAGCAAGTGAAGGTGGATCACCAGGTAACAACAAGCTTGGTACAACCCTCTAGTGCATGTTCGCTGGTAGCACGGGAACCTCCAGGAGAGCACATGGGAGCGGGAGGCTCAGATGCATGCTCAGTACCCCCATTTCTTACCTTAGATCAAGTTGTAGCTTACGAAGACGTAAATCCCTAAGGTGGGTAGAATTTAAAGACCCGGAATTTCTATGGAATTTTTTTCCTTAAATACATGGTAATTTTACGAGTTTGTGAAAATTTACGGACCTAGATTCTGAGGCTTGGTGTGCCTGGAATCAATTTCTAATGTCTTGTTTGGGTACGTTCAGTAAATGTGTGAGCGGGCTTTTATAATTTTTGGAATGGTGATAGGAATTGTAATCTAAGGGTACTGTTTAACTCACAGCGCCATTATTCGCTTAAGTGGTCTTTCACCTCAATGATAGTCAGTCAAGAATGAAAGAGGGTTTTTGGGGTTTTAAGGAAAAAATTAAATAAAAATATGTGTTATCTTATTTTTATTTTTGTTTTGGTTAAAACCTACAAGTGAAGGTTATAGGTGGGTTCCACCACACCATAACGTCCCATGATAGGTTATGGTGGTGGGGCCCACTGGCACAGAACCTCCCTTGGGATGATATCTTTGGTGGGCACCACCTGGGGGTTGTAACACCTTGGAATCCCCAATTATGTGGAGAAACCCTTGAGTTTTCAACTCTAATTAAATGTGCCAACCCTCAAAATTAATTAATTGAAATCTTTCACATAATTAATTGACACCTTAATAAATCTATTTAATATTTGGGAAAAAAATTAAATAATGGGTTGGCTAAACCCATTATTTTTGGTTGGAAATTATTTTGGTAGAGCTTGAGAGAGGGGATGGATGAAATTAGAATAACTTGGAGAAACCTTGGAGAAATATCTTCCAACAAAGAATGACAGGCATCTTCCTCGATCTTCAATCATGCTATATGAGATGGGGACGACAGTGAGGAATGCCATCTTCGACTTCATCACCTCTAATGGATTTTCTTCCAATGACGATTACCCTATTCCTTTTCTGACATTGATGAATCGTCGCCCATCCTTCTTCATCAACGATCATCGATATGTGGTAGGGGTTGTTTTGTGATTTGAGTTGATTTTTGATCCTTTCAATGTCGTTCAATCTTGGGTAATTATTTTTCTGATTGATATCATCATAATGTAGAGGCATCGAGCCGGACAAACACGGCCCGACCCTCCCCCTTCGTTTCTCCTCGCTTGTTGATGATCATGGTGCAGAGAAGCAGTGGCCAGCGTCGGGCCGACCGCAAAGGAAACCGGCGGCGCAAGGCCACCAGCTCGCCGGGAGGGGGTGTGGCGCCATCGCGCCTCGCTGAGGATCAGCAGGACGTCACCAGGCGAGGCTGTGGAAGAGGGGGCACGGTGCCATCACTCTGCGTAGAGGATCAGGGAGCCGCAGTCGGGGCGGGCCATGGCGGAGGAGCTAGAGCGGCTGGCCGCTCGGCCAGCAGGGATGAGCGGGACCCAGTTGGTCTCGCGTGATCTGTATCGGTGCCACCAGGTGCCAGTTTGGGTCCCCACCCGAACGGATAATCCGTTCGGGAGCCAGGGCATGCGACTTCTCCTTGGACGCGGCTGAGGTAGACCCCCCGTGGGCTACTGGGACAGACCCGCGCGGGCCGCCAGGTCGGACCCATAGCAGGCCGCTGGGCCAGACCCAGCGTGGCCCACTGGGATGCCCTCGAGACGGGCTGCACCCTCGGGTTGGGCCACCTCCTTGGGCTTGGCCGACCCCTCATGTCGTTTCGGACCCACAGATCGGGTCATTCCGATTGGGTCGGACCGGACCCGGACCCGCTTTGGCCTGTTTTACATTTTCGCCCATATCATGGGCTACGTGAGTCCGATCGATTAACCGTCTGTGGAAATGGCAATCATAGAGCAATACGGTGCTTTTGGATTACCCCACGTGAGGTTTGGACATATTTGAGATACGGTAGTGTTGGTTTGTACTTAAAAACCAATCGGGCCCCTCGAACAGAAATGCCAATAACTCACAGACCGGGTGTCCGATCAACGCGCCATCTATTGCGTTGAGACCTCTATGATGAGGGGGGACATTGAGATACTTCTTCATGGGTATTTGTGATAGTTGGAGTATCGAATAGTAGCTTGAGGAGTGGATCCTCCCAGAGACGATCAAGCAGAGTACGAAAACCTAGTAGCTGGTTGAGACCTGACGACTGCTGACCTTTCAAATCGGAGTGTTTCGACTAGCCCAGTGGGGAGCATGTATGTGTGACGCAGAAGAACAAGATTGGGGAGCGCCTCTATGTGATGCAGCAGACCCACGGTACTCAACAATAGGAGTTCCTCAGCATGCTACGAGGGGGAGTGCCTCTGTGTGAGCGCAGTAGACCCACTGTGGGGAGCGCCATTGTGTGAGTGCAGAGATCCACAGTACTTGACAGGAGGAGTACCAAAACAGTCCAGGATAGTGGGAAGCACCTCTTTGTGAGTGGTATGCCTACTTTACTCGATTGAGTGGGAGTACACCATTAGTATAGGTTTAGACAGTGTGACTGGGGATGTTGCTTGATACTACCCCTAGAATAAAATCCGGGTTTGAGCTGAGTCAATGAATTTTTTGATTTCCTGAGGATTGAGATGGGTTACTAGATAACATAGGTATATGTATGATAATATACCTAATTTATGGTTATTTGTTGATTTAACACCTTTTATTTTATCCTTGTTGGATTTTGTCAGATCTTGAGGGCCTCGGGGTCCCTACTGAGTATCATTATAGTCACCCCTGCACAGGCTATGCCCGCATCTCGTTGTGTTGGTTGCAGAAGACAGACAACACTGATTGAGGTAGAGAGTTGCTAGACTGGATGGTACCCATACGTGGACCACTCGACGTGATAGTACATAGAGTGGACGGATGGACGTGGAGTGCTATGGAGGCCATTTGTACATACCTGTTAGGTAGGATCCCCAGAGGACGACCCGATGGCTGCTTTTCTTTTCTTCGTTCAGTTGTACATGTACATTTTTTTACCTTGTACATTAATTTTGGGCTTGAATTTCCGACCCCCTTAACATCCTGCACTATCTTTTTTATACACTTTTATTAGTGTTTTACTTCCAGTTTTGTAATTTTTTTGTGTGTTTCAGTTTATAAAGGCAATGCCTTCCCAATTTATGGATTTACACATTTGGTTCAAGTCACCAGCCCTTGTCCTATGGAAAGAGGGCTTGGGGAAGTCACGATATGAGACATGGGGGATGGGTCATGACAAAATATTGATTTATCTCTTAAGTTGTAACCATTTGAATTTTATGGGTTGTTGTGGTCTCCTAAGGATTCATTATATACTAGTTGCAAGATAAGAAAATTAGAAGAAGTTTCAAAATATAAGGCTATTAAATCCAATAATTCAATTCCAAAAAATTGTTTTGATCAGATATTTTCTTTGGTTAAAGCACTATTACATGATGGAAAGGTGATTCCTACAAATTACAATTAGAGCAAGAGGCTGATTCTTAATCTCAGTCTTAGTTATCGGAAGGTTCATGCATGTGCAAATGATTTCATCTTATATTCTGGTGAAAATGAGTCGTTGGATATTTGTACCACATATGGAAAATTGTGGTATAAAGAAGCTCAACCAGGGAATTATGGATCGATTTCTATAATATAGTTGTAATATTTCCTTCTTGCATCTTGGTTGAAACATTTATTTATGTCTAAGAACACAACGTCAATTATATCATGGAACAAAAAAAAAGATTTCAACTAAAAGTGGATTGAATCATCCACCTGATGGTTATTCATGGAAACATTTTGACTAACATCATCTTTATTTTTCTTTAGAAGACAGGACCACACGATTGGGTCTTTCTACAGACGATTTCTATCCATTTGGTTCTTATGGTAGTCAATATTTATATTGGCCAATATTTATAACTTCGTACAATTTACCTCCATGGTTGTTTATGAAGGATCCCTATATCTTTTTGAAGCTTAATATTGATGTTTATTTGAAACCATTAATTGATGAGTTAAATTCATTATTGAGAAATGTTGTTAGAACATATGATGTTACT
Organism: Viscum album; assembly: GCA_963277665.1. NCBI lineage: Eukaryota > Viridiplantae > Streptophyta > Magnoliopsida > Santalales > Viscaceae > Viscum > Viscum album. Next base: position 579,131,161 of record OY728138.1, on the reverse strand, counting down.
GTGAAACACAATTTCATATTAAATGTTGCATTGATGTGGATGATTGGTTAATTCTCGGCCTATGGAATGTTATATGGCTGGAGTATACATGGTCTGAAATCATGTCTTTAGTGTATAAAAGACAACAAAGCCTTTATGCTTGTCAATGGAAAAAACATTCTATTTTGACTGTCATCAAATATTTCCTCAAACTGATCTTCCTTTTCAGAGGAAGAAAATAGGATTTTAGAAAAGACACAACTGAATGGTATGAACCACCAAAAATTATCTCATGTAAGGAGTTAAAATTAGTTGGATTTTCATTACCTACAATCACATTTGGGCTTACAATAAACCAATATAATATTCAGTGATTTGGGAAAGAAAATAATTGGAAAAAATGGATCATTTTTGGGATCTTCTATATTGGTATGATTTGTTTGTCATACACATCTTGGATGTCATACATATTTAGAATAAATTTATTGATAATTTAATTCAAACATTTTTGGATATAACAGGTAAGATCAAAGATAATGTAAAGGCTTGATTTGATCTTGCCCAAATTTGCAGATGACTACATCATGAACCATTTCAAAATGTCATATCACAAAGGTTAATGATTCATAACGCATATAATACACTACCAAAGAGTGTCACTTATTATTTTTCAAGTGTGTTGCAAATTTGAGACTTCTAGATGGATTTGCTTCCAATTTTGACAATATTTTTAAGAATGGTCATATTACAAGATTAAAAAGTCATGATGGTCATGTTATAATGTAATGACTTATTCTAATTGAATTTAGAGGTTTTTAGAATTCTATTATTTGGGATTCGATAACAAAAATATCAAAAAAAATTCAAGAAATTTTTTTCAGCGACAACAGACTACGATGTAGTAAGATAACTGGAAGAAGATGTTGTTGTAATTATATGTAAGCTATAAAAAATCTTCCCATCGGCATTCTAGGACTCAATGGAACTTATGATTTTAAATTTTACACATGAATCAAAATGTAGAGTTTTGGTACTGTTTCAATATATGTACCCATTTGAGAGATTCTTTCAGAAAATGAAGTGAAAAGTATGTATCAAAGAATCAGGTGGAGGCTCAATTTATGAATCATAATTTCAAGAGGATATATATTTTTTATGCTCTCATTATTTTGAATCTAACTATCGCTCAAAACACAACCGAATGAGATGGAACGAGGGGAATGTTGATGATGAAATGGAAAAGCAATTATCAATTTTTAATTATCCAGATCTTGGCTTTGGTGGAGTTTTTGAATGATGGATTTTAGACGATGAAAATCACAGAGCTTGTACACATGTGCTGCTCAGTTGTGATGAAATTACATCATTTGTACCCTGATTGTTTCTATCACTTATTCTATAATTTATGTTATAGTAAGTCAACTTATTTTATTTGTAGTTTATATGATAATCATAAAAAGAAACAATTCCACAAATTACAGCAGCTACTCTTAATGAACGCAGATTTTTTTTCAATGGTTTCAAAAATCAGCACCATAAATTATTGATGGTTTAACATATCAATTCAGTTTATTTTTTATTATATTGATAATTGTTTTAAAAAATTTTAGGTGTATTAACATGCTGATAAATTGATATGTGATTGTGTATATTGAGTAACCTACCATCCAAAATGGTTAAATATTATAATTCATATGTGTTAAATGGTTTTTGATTTTATACATGTGCATATGGGGAATTAAAAAAACAATGAACAATGTTGTTTTACTGAGATTATCGCATCATAGTGAAACCAAAGTTGACTTTTATGACATGTGTGATGAAATTATTGAACTGTATTAGCTAGGAAAAAATTACATAAAAATGTTTAAATATCGGTGGTTAGAAATTGAGGGAGGCTTGTGTGTTCATACTATTCATAGAATCGTTGATATTAAATATAAAAGCCTTCTAGTAGTAAATAAACCATTTTTACTGGCTCAATAGGCACATAAAATAAATTATGAAAATTACTCTACTACTTTAGGATAACTGAGTGATTGGTGGAGCAGAATACAATTTAAATCTTGGGAAAATCCATTTTCTCATACTGAATGTGGTTTCAATGAAGTACAGGGAATTGAAAATTTTCATGAGACTATTCAAATTCAAAATATTTTTGTAAAGACACGTGAATATCGATGATGAAACCCCAAAACTATGGTTTGATGATGACGATGATGTTAATGATATTTCAAATGAATTTGAAATTGAAAGAGGCGATGAAATTTAAAGTCATAAGGATATTGATGATATCGATGATGATTATGAAGACATTGGCATCGTAAGATAGGAATATGGCGATGAATGTGAACATTGACATAGTCAAATGGTTATTATAATCATAAATAATATATATCTATATGTAATAGTTATTTTCAATAATCTTCTAAAAACAATCATTTTGTGTTTCAGATGGACCTTGATCTATTTGTTGAGTTGGAGTAGGCTGAGCTACCATTGAATGTGGAGGATTTGAGATCATCAGAACCTCAACCTACTGGTGATTATGGGGGTATGTGGAGGGGGTGAGATATTGCGTGACTTATGATTCCTGACCCTATCCCGGAGTGACATCCATGTCTTGGCATCAATCGACGCAGACGAAGGTATGATAACATATATATTTTAGTTTTCGTTCATTAATTTATTTATATACTAATTGTTTTATTATTTATTCTTTTTTCACAGTTTTTCACACGTATTAGTTAGACAGGGGAGCTCTATCTTACGCTATTATTTTTCTCAGTCATGGATCACATGGGAAGAGATTCTTGTTGATGTACGTCTTGGAATTTTCAATAATTGGATGGTACATAAATAAATAATGTTTATTTTGAAATTTATTTCATTAATAACTTGATATTATAAATTGTCTTTTAGGTTTATGGTATCCCATTGATGATAGCATGCATGATGCTGTCCACAAGGACTGAGAGGTGTCTATGCGTGACTGTTTCTGTTAGGTTTTTCACAATTTGAAATGGACAACCATTAATAAAGAATGAGTGATAGTATTTTTGAGTCATGTAGATCCCACAAATGGAATACATTTCATCTCATGTTTGGGATGGATTATGTTCACAATGGTTGAGTGGTGGATTTCAGAGGAGATCTTCATTGGGCCGACATGACCTGGGGAGACAGGATGTGACACATTAAGTTGGCAGCTGTACATTCAGTACACAAAGAGAGCCTCTGATAAGTATAATTTTTAAATGTTTTATATAACATTAAATATAATCAGTTTATTTTATATTTATTTATGTAGTTGAGCATCCCGATATTATAATGTATGATATTTATAAGAGGATGTACAGTGATCTAGCCACTAGATAGATAAGAGTTGATCTCCAGCATCAGATTGTGTTAAGTATTATTTGTTTTTTTAGTTGGAAATTAACTACAAATAATATTTTAACTATTTTAATTTAAAATTGGAACTAAAGGAGTTATATGAGGACACAACCTCTCAGACACGGGTTTAGAGTCAAGCCGAGATGGCTTATCAGACAAGTGCCCACCATTTCGATAAGGCAGAATGGATGCAGGCGACCAGGTATGCCTTTGAGAAGGGACGAGTAGTTGGTATCAGCTCTTATTTGAATCCTGGGACTTATTATGGTACTGATATGACGTTGGAGTCCTCCTCAAGAGGTTATCCTAGAGAGGCATCATCTTCTGTATCACAATATCAGGAGCAGTTGTAATCTCAGACTGAGCATATAGAGATTTCGCAGAATTACCAAGAAGAGATGCATCCACAATAGTGGCATATGGAGGAATAGATGCATCAGCAGCAACAGAAGCAGTAGTATGGGAATAATATGCATCAATGGAAGAAGCAGTAGAACGAGGAGGAGATGGGTCAATGGTAGTAGTAGATGCACATGCAGATGGAATAAATACAGATGGAGTACATGCACCATATTACTCAGAGTTTACGGATAAAGATTCCCCCACAATCTCTTCCAGCTCCTCTAGCTCCTCCAGAAGACTATCCACCAGTGATTTTTTTGTTATGTGAAAAACATTTGAATTACAAATTTGTTGTAACATGAAATATTTATAGTTTTTTTCTTTTATATTGGTGAAAATAGTGCATAATTTTTTTTTATTTTAATATTTTATTATTTTATTATTTCATTAATTTTTATTAGTATTATATTTTTTAATTTTTTACTAATAATAATAATATTATTATTATTATTTTATAATATTTTATATTTTTTACAAATATTGAGAATTTTAATTTTTTTGAATTTTTTTTATTTTATAATTTTAATAAAATTAATATTGATTTTTCATTAATCATAATTTTATTAAATATATATTTCTATTTTCGTAAGTATTTGTGACGGGGCCTTCTGTAATAGAACCCCGACACAAATATGTTATATATATATATATTATTTAAAACATATTTGCAATGAGTTCTTTTACAATCACAAATATGTTTTTGCGAATGGCCCGTCACAAAAGGTTTTGGTATATATAACATATATAAATGGTGAAATATTTGCGAAGGGACAACGGGCCCATCATAACTAATTTTTAAAATATGCCCGTCGAAATAGTTTCATATATATATATAATGTATTTAATCGGAGATCAATTTGAAACGGGATGACATCTAGTAGAAAATATCATTATTTTGTGACATGCCTGTCATAAAAAATACTAGTTGCGATGTTGTTTTACACAAAGGGCTATTTGTGAGGGGACCCCGTCACAAAATAGTTTTTGCAATAGGATACTGCCACAAATATCGCATTGCAAATAGTTTAAATTCCAGTAGTGTTAGAAAATATGTTCATCAATTTTCATAATCATAATCTAATAAAAAAAATTAGGATTAAAAATTAATTATGGAATTCATTTTAACTGTTTTCTCGTATAATGGTTTTACTGTAACTATGATGAGTTCTAAATCATGAAAGAAGGGTCCCCATAATAATGATAACTAAATAAATGAACAAAAATCAAGTATTTGATTAAAATAGATGGTTGGATTTATATGATTCAACAATATAAATTTTTTATATCTACACAAAATTTAAAAAACATTTTTATTTTAATTTCACACAATCCAAAACAAAAAGTTGGGTAAAACAGGAGATCCTTGTGATGCGATGTTCTTGAATCATGAATAGAAGAACCATATTCCTTAAAAGAGGCTCAAACAAGGACCTATTTCAGGAAAATTATATGTCTATGTTCCTCCCACATCTTCATAATTACATAATAGTGAAAAAATGATGGAAAATTGGTGGCAATGGGATGCATGGTTTGATATGAAATTTAGTGTCTGGGTATGGGTGACTTAGCAGTGGGGGTAGGTATCTAACCGCCAATGTTGGGACAACCAAAAAGGACATACATAGATGTTGGGAGGCGTGACGATAAGTGACGATTGAGGAAGTTTTATAGGTAATGAGGTAGATTTAAGGGCTAGAGTTTGGGGGATAATGATAGAAATGGCTTTGAACTAGTGGGGTGGGGATATTTAGAAGAGGTATGATGTGGGAATGGTCATTTAGGAGATGCGAGTGATGGATACAAAGATGATGGATATAGATTAATATGATATGAATATGGGTTGATCAAGATGAACCAAATGGTTACATGATGAAAAAATAACGAATTGGTGGTGATGAACAAGTCCATAAAATTGACGCAGATAAATGTGTTGAACTTCGGATTTTCTAGATCCCATGGATGTCATACGAATGGCTTAAGGAGTGTGGGGTATTTTAAGATAAAGAAAATAAAAATATATAAAATAAATTTTAATTAAAAAAATCATGATGTTTATCAAATTTTTATATAATAAATTTATATACATTTTATATAAAAAATTCTATTATATACATATAAAAAATATGTTTATGTTATTTTCAATAAATATTATTAAATATAAAATATTTTTAATTAATATTATATCTATATTTTAGGAATCATATTTTTGTCATAATTAACTAATATATATATATATATATTATTTTTTTGAATAATATTTGTATAATTGAATAATTCAATGTAATTGGCATTTATAATGGTAACATATTTGTTAGTGATAATACTTAATACTAATAAATTAAATTATTGGTAACTTAATTATATTTGTTTTTATGATAAAAATACATATTTGAATGTTAGTAAAGAATTTTTTTATTATTGGAATAGTATTAAAAACATAGACATTTTATAGTTAAAATTTATTTGGTACCTATACATAATATCAAAAAATAAAATATTTGTTAGAATTCATCATTTTTATAAACAAATATCTTATTTATATAATTGTTTTTGGAACAAGACAAATTTTCAGTGTACCTAGATCAAAATACAGTCTTACGAATGTTATTCTCCTTCACCTTCTGCTGATGGTAATCAAACCTTAGATAATCTATTAAAAAAATACTTCTCATCTTGGAGCCGATCAAAAAAATAATCGATATTATAAAAATTATCTTTTTTTAATAGTGATGTGATTAAAGGATCCATAATCAATGAAAATTCACACTGAACCATCATCCATTTTATCAAAAATAAAACTAGAGCACTATATGGTGAAGTCCTAGTGTTAATGAAAACATTATCTATCAACTCCTATACTTTCAGTATCAATTATAAAAGTATTAATTCAACCTTCCAACGAGGGGATATAGGATCATGATTACAATAAGAAAATAACTATATACTAATATAAACCTCTTGATCAAGAATAACACTAGTAAAATCATTAGGATATATATCCATGTATTCATTCAATATTTGAACATCCCTAATTTGAACAGTTTCTTTATTTTCAACAATATGAGAAATGTAACATTCAATACCATCTATAATCACGTTTTTAGCTTCTTGCTATGATATTAATGGAAATAAATCCTTGAACATAACTTTCAGAGATCTGTAATATATCTTATCATGACAAGCTATAATCTATTCCATACTAAGATTGATATCAAACACTTCTACGGCTAGTTCAACAAGATTTTTGGGAAATTCCATCACAACGATAACAATCTAAATATTATTATAAATCTTCGTTTCTTTAATATTTCCAAATTAAATTTTTACCAAATATTATATCTTATTTTCATGTAGAGATATTCACACATAACATAAAAATTTCTAAGATATAAATGAATGAGAAGAACAAGAGTTAAGCAGGGTATGGGATATCTTGAATACAAATTTTATGTACATTCCACCACATCATTTCATGGCCCATCATAAACCATAGTAGTTGAATAATATTTCCCCACACCTGTTTTCTCTTGATCTTATTTATTCATAGCTTGAGTTGAAAACAGTAGGAATAATTTGGCATAATGAACCAACTCGTTGAAAATAAAAGAACTCACCATTGGACGGATATTTGTTACCCTTAATTTTGGATTCTGCTGTATTATTTTCCATCTAATAATGGACCATATGACCAAATATTCAACAATGTAAATAGTTACATGATTTCATAATAAATTTTATAGGGTTATTTTAACCCAATTACAAAATCCTGGGAGCATCATTTTCATACATCTATATTTATTTATTATTTTTTTTCTCATTTCCTAATATCCAAACACTTATTACTATCATCATCACAAGACACATAAAGATCAAAAAAATTCTTCTCAACTTTTTTAGTACAACAAACATCCTTCTTAAATCACTTAAATTCCTAATCAGCCAAAAAAATTTTGTAGTCTTGGTTTCAATCATGAGTAAAATTTATTAATTTTATTACTAATGTAAAAGTGAAATTAGGTACCTTCCTAACTAGTCTTGTATAATTGAAATCCTATATGGCCATAAAATCGTTATATTTTTCCATAATTCTATTTTTTCAATGAAGAGATGAACAACATTTTTGAAATAGTTTTTAGAAAATGATCTTAAATGTTTATAATTCCATGGAATCAAGACTATATTTCTATCATGTGTTCTTAAAAAAAGATAATAAGAAATTAGATTCAACATATTAATGTAAACATGAAATGAGTTACCATTTTTACATTTCTATAATAACATGAAATTATTTTTTAAAAAAATAATTATTTTTCTCTATTTTAAAAAAATCAATATTTTTCAAAAAACCATAAAAACTTACCATGTAAATTATAATATTTTTTTTTTCAGAAATATCATTCATTTTTTAAAATTAAAATTATAAATTTATATATATTAATTTTATTTAAAAACTTATATTAAAACATTTTAACATAAACTCTTCCCATTTTTATTTTCAAAATATACCAAATATTTTTACAATGAATATAACTATTCAAATAAATATAAAACAGTTTTATTCTATAATAAGTTGGGTATTTAAATTAATTATATCTAAAAAATAAATAATTTATTACTCATAATGTTATTTCCCTCTTTTATATATGTTGATAACTTGTCATTTCCCATTTATTCACAATTATATTAAAATTCTCCCCATATGTGAAGCTAACATTTTATTTAATTATCATTTAGGAGTGTTTTTACACAAAGTAAATATTATTTATATTGTTTTTTGAATGTTAACCCTTATACCTAAATTATTTCATATGGTTGTTTTATATTTAATTTGTATTATTTTTCAAAATTTCATGAATTAACTTATAAAAATTTCTCAAATTACATTTTTCATACATAAAAAAATTGTAAAACAAATATCTTCCTAAAAAGTTTAATAATGAATTAGTTTCCCCCCTTTTAAAAATCTCTACATGATAAATATTTCAATTCATGGATTCATGGTCTTTCAATATTAATTTTGTTCCCATTATTCTGTGATTTTTTTAAAATGTTTTCAAAATAAATTAATGAGTCATCATATATTAATTGATTGTTTTTAATGCTCTAACAAAAGTGTTTTTCATATATGTAAGTTCCCTTTAATATTAATTGTTAACCACTGGGGATATTATCAATTAAAAAAATCCATCATATTTATTGGAATTTCTTATGACAATGTAATATGGGTTTTTTCAGTATTAAAATTATTTATCTTGGGTTAATTAAGCTTTGATGGAATTGGTATGGTCTTCAAGAACCTATGCCCCATGTATTTATTTAATATTATTATTTTATGGATGGGTCGATCATATATTCCTCGAATTATTTTTGTAAATAAATTATATTCCAAGTGATAACATGTAATGTAATAGGGAGTAAACCAAATCCATTATGGGAATCTATACACATTATTTATAATAATATGGAGTATACCTAATCGATCAAGAATCCGTGTCCATGATGTGATGATGGTCTTATAAGTGATCCTTGAAAGAATAAATGACTTTCTATGATTATATTATTTTAACAATATTATGCCCCATTTTTATTCATATGTTATGTTTTTATGGATGACAATGATTATGTTAGGTCTCTAAAAAATTATTACACATGTTTTATGTTATGATGATTATTTATGTCATTGTACCAGGTTTTTTATATTTATTTTATTTGTAAAGAATATAGTATTTTTTTAAAAATTATTAAGAAACCCTACCTTATTTTTTAAACAGCTTGACTCATAGACCCAATCATTATATTAAGAACCAAGCCAAAACAATTCCCTTTTCATGTCCTCGCATGATCAAATATGATTTCATCTTGTATAACATCAATGGTTGTGACAGAAAATGATATAATATTAAGAATAATAATAAAAATGATAGGGCTGTTGGAATAAAAAATATTATGGCTATATTCATTGAAATATTTTATGATATGAATAATAAAATTAATCAATACGATCTCTCAAATGACCAATGGGAGGAAAAATATTACATTGATTCATTCATGTGTAAATTTACAGGTTGCTTAAGTATTTAATCCAACCTAAAAATTATGGTGTATTATAGTGATATATTTGAAAATATATTTTTTATCCAACATTGAATAGAGTGAAAATTTACATTTCACTTTATTTTATTTGGAAGTTGAGTTTGATCAATTGTAGATTCTCATCAAGAACACATGGAAAGAAGAAAAAAATTTAGTTCATTGAATAGGTGGATAATAAGAATAAAATATTTATTAAATATTTTCCTCAACCTATTTATAATGAAATGGGAAGGTAGTACTTGAAGATAAGATAAAAATATGAAGAATACATTGGAAAGTATGATAAAAATTTCATTATATTTACAAGGAATGTCTCTGGTTTAATCATTTAACAAGGATGAATAATGAACCATTTTTTTAATAACACAAAACAAAGTCTTCGAAAAAACTTTTAAATAATATACATTGCTTTCATTCAAAAAATGTTTTTTTATCTCCAGGTAGAATAAAAAATTGGCGACCCTGATTTACCTCAAGGTATTGTGAGAAAAGAAGATAATAATGGTGTTTTATGTAAACTAAAATGATAAAACCAATTTTCTAACAAAATACAATATTCACATATGACAATTTTTTTTGGAAATCCATTATATTAAATTTAAATAATGATGTAGGTAAATAATTCATGCATTGAAGAGAAGTCCATTATACACATGATTCTCAATTAGCTATGAAGATTCCAACCAATTAAAATGATGAAGATAATATAAACATAATAAACCACCCACACTATAAGGACTCAATTTTATTAATTGTGTGAGTTATGAGAACTACATTAATAGCCACCTATTTAATATGAAAACTAATTACAATAATCTCTAATTCAATGGGATCAAAAGAATGCCTCTTGAATCATAAATATGTATGTGAATCCAAAAAAAAATTAGTAAATGACACACACTTTTCTAAATAATGAGTTAAAATTTTAAAACACATTTCTTATTCAATACAATTTTCCATATATAATTTTTTTTTCATTATCATTAAATCGCCTCCCAAATGGCCATATATGGAATTATCATTGAACACTCAACACAGTGAAATAGTTTCATCCCAATTATAAAACTCTTCTTTGATTGATGATGGTAGAGATATGCATCCTAAAAATCATTGAATTATCCTAATAGTTTAACTTGATTTTTTATTTGAGAATTCATTTTTACATTCTATATAGAGGCCATATTAGTTGATGGGTTTAGGAAAACCCATTCCATAGAGAAAATCAAACAATGGTCTTCTATCTATGTGGGGATTTTATGAAATATCTAATAATTTTACTTCCCTTGTATATGTCTTGTTATTGAAAAATAAGGAAAGTATGGATTATATGGTTATGTGAAAATAAAATATTAAATCCATTAAAATTTTTCAAGAATACAATGATATTTTTCTGGATAACTTTCAGGGTTTTCCCCTATATTGTGAGGTTATGTTTTTTGTAGAACTCATACTTGATGTTACACCAATATCAATGAATAATTATATAATTTCTCTATTAAATTATATGAATAAATGATGAATCTCCAAAGTAATATATATTATAGTATTATAAAACCTTTGAATCACCGTAAGGTTTAAAAATCATCACATCTAGAAATCATGATTGATTAATTCATATAAACATTTATTATCATAAATAAATTAACATCATGATTAAGAATAAGTTTCTTCTACCACTTATTTTATTTATTGTTTGATTAAATGAAAGGGGCTCAGTACTTCTTAAACATTTATATTCTATTTGGATATATTAAATTATGTAACTAGAGAGACAATGTATTCAAGATAACATTCCATAAATAACCTAGACACTATGATTTTAGAGTGATTCCATTTTTACTTAAAACCCCACACAATAATCATTGATCTAGTAAATATAGTCTTTTGGTATTACCATGATAACATTTTTGTAATCATGATAGATGATATTTTCTTAAAATATAGGAGCCTGGAATACCAAAAATTTCTTTTAAGTATTATGATGAAGGCCATAATAAATGTTAATCCATTAGCCAAATTTATCACGTGTAAACTATTTCTAATGAATGCACTATTACAACATCATTTAATCACAAGTGACATCATATTTGTGGATAATTCAATCAAAAATGTAATTTTGGAATGACATAGAACAATAATAATAAGATCAACTTGTAGTTTTCCTATAATGTATTGATATTTTCGATGCAGTGTATAGAATTTCATGTTACCTTCAAATACACTAACAATGTTAACTTTTAAGGGATTCATGTTTGATTGAAAAAATAAATGTGTTAAATCATTCAATTAAATTTATAGAATATTCAAGAGCATACATGTAAATATAGAACCTTGTAGTATATAAGGGATTTTCATCAATAATGATGTATCTGTGGAGGTATTTATATATTTTCATATGACAAATGTTATGGTAGAACCATATGACTCCCATCAATTAAATATTAATGTGATAAATTAATAATGATTCCATTTAGATATCACTGTAATAAAATATTCATTAATGGTATGGAGTAACTATATATAAGGAAAAAAGATTGATATATATAATGGTCATAAGATCATGATGTTTATATTCACATAGAAGTAGTTGAATAGGTGTTGATGTCGATGGTTTTATTTTATCATGGATTTTGACTTCTAAATACATTTTGAACATATAATTGAAAAAATGGTTATTTATTCTCCTAGTTTAATTGATCATGGTTCCTTATCCACGATGAGGATTTAAAAAGATACATTATTCCAAGATTCTCAAATTATATCCCATGAAATAATAATAGAATGAGAGAAATTATAACATTTTTAAATAACTACATAACCATAAATCATCATGAATATCATTGAATCATATAAGTAGTATAATGAGTGAAAAATAATGTAGATGAATATTCCAAATGTTATTTCTAATAATACTAGAATAATAATATTTGAAAAAAATATGTGTTCCATAAATATAATAATTAAATAATATTTTATTGGTTGATGAAAATAAATCAACACCCTCTATCCATCATGGAAGAATAATGATCTATATAGAGCACCCATATCATTTTTTATATGACCATATGCATTGGGATATTTCAATACTTTTATCTTGATGGTAGGTTTTCTAATATGTTAAGGCTATGTGATAGAAATTTAATGGGATAAGGAAACCATTATTCATAACTATATATAAAATAATAATAATAATGTATTTCATATTTGGGCATCCAATGAAATATATAAAAAACACAATTTGATTTTTAGTTGATCACTTTAAAAATAACCTCATTTCATTTTATTAGATAATATTTCTCACAAAAATAACATTCCAGGATATGAATAATAGAAGTGGTAGCGCTTTATAGAGTACCAAAATTAGTTATATAAGATCCTCATCTTAGGGTTTCATCAATGTTATGTGAAATTATAAAAAAATTATTCATTATAGAGTTGGGATTTTACACTATTTATCTTCCATCGGATGATGTTCAATATAAAAGGAACATTAGAACTATCGATGATTTGTTTAGACTATGTTTAATAGGATTTAAATTAAGTATATTTCATCACGATTCTATATTATAATTATCATATAATTTTATTACCATTAAAGAATTCAAATGGGACAATATGATGTTTTATATGAGAAGTGATGTATAACTCCATCATATAGGGAAGAAGAATTATAGTGTATTCTTTTAGGACAAGATCATGCTCAATAAATGATTGAAAATATAACGACCCATACATTACATACATGGTTAATACTTCATAATTGAAGAACACTTATTAAAACATATAACAAAACCAGGAAAGGACCGTATAGGTATAGTGTCTTTAGAAACTGGGAAACATAAACAACAGGTTCATAAAGCATCTCCACTGTCTCCCATTTATTTCATCATATCTATAGTCCCTTTTCGAATATCTTACTTAATAACCTTCTTCCTGACCTAGGGAAAGAAAACATACAAAAGTGTGAGCTCAAATTCTCAGTAAGAGTAAACAAAAGAAATATCAATCACATCATATTCATAAGAACATAACATTTTGGAAATCTTATTCTACAAAAGAGATCATAATATCATTACATGGGATAAATCATAGTAGTGAAATTTACTCCCAATAATCATAACATAAAACATGAAATTTTTTGGAATACACACATAATCATATATAATCATTTATTATAAGTCAAGAATCATTTCTATGACTATCTTAGTGGACAAAGTCCATTTCTGAACCGAGTTCATTTCTCGTTTCAATCCTGTTTCACTGAACCGGTTTAACCTGCCGTTCCAGCCAGGTCTATATCATGAGATATAAAATATTTAGCCAATGAATTGGAGGGAGATATAGGTCCCACCCATCTCATAATGATACCATTCATATGTGTGCCACAAAATCATAAATCATACATCATTATAATAACCCATGTAACAAAAAATGGGATTCTTAAACAACATGACATCATAAATCAATTCATATAAGATAAAGGAATTCATAAAAATAAATCCATCACAACATAATCAAATCAATGTAATAATAGGGATAGAAATAGAACCCTATATTATCTTATATGGAAAATAATTTTGATAAAACACTTGAACTCCATTCTTGAGGAAAATATCCTTTCTACTTCAAAAACATTTTTCTTTCTTAACATGTCATACAATTTTAAACTAAAAGAAGTTGATTAAAAAAACTTGAAAACTTGTAAAGTAGGCTTCTTGGAAATAATGATTTAAAAATCCATTCATTCCGTATAAGTTAAAAAAACATTCTTCTCATACTTTTTTCAGAAAAGTAAAAAAGTACCTCGTATGAAAAATGACAAAAGATTCCTTTCATATCTTTTACTATAAACTCACCAAAGGGTAAAAATGGATTTAAACAATTGTAGATGGATGGAAATAATATTACATATTGAGGAAACATGGATGTGGATGATAAAATACACCCCAGTAAATACCAAAGTATAAGCAATCTCGGATAAAAATGAGATTGTGATATTTCACTTACCTTAGGTCCGATTTGCTTCGTAAGTGTCTGAACCTCCTTTTCTTTGAAGCGCCTCTTTGAGACCTCCTCTAAGGGAACTAAAATTTGTCTTTTAAGATGACCAGGACTTCTAGTATGTCTCTAGGGAAGTGTAGAGAAGAAATTGGCAGGGTTTGTCCGAGCTTTAAGGCTCAATGTGGTGTGAGGAAGAGAGGGAGGAGGTGCCTTTTTATAAGAGAGGAGAGGGGCACCTTTGGAATAACGAAAAATATTACTTTATTATAAAGCCAAATTCGGTTTTAAATAGCTCCAAATTGATTTATTTCGAAGGTATGTTGGGGATGGGTCGAAATCCTCTCATCCAATATAATTTAGACAAGTTTAGGTTCCTATTTTAAGTTTATCATTTATATTTATCTTTATGTTAGATAATTTTACTTTTACCGTGTCTTTTTGTGTTCTTACACTATAAGGTTAATACACTTACTATAACAATCCAAACGAACCCCAAGTTGTTTATTATTAATATATATAGACTTATCTAAGTCATTTGGCTGAACCTTAGATTTTTAGGAATAAAATAACAATTAATAATATAATAATTGTTTTAAAAACTATTTTATGTCAATTTTGACACTATTTAGTAATTGATTTTTGTGAAAATCATAACTGAATGATTAATTAGAAAAAGGTTAATTAAATCCATACTAACATGTCATATTACCCTATAAAATTAGTGGAATTCATAAAAAGTCTCAAATTAAATTTATTTGGGTATTTATAACATCAATTATGTCAATATTTCATTAATAAGATAATTACTGCATCATCGCTGTGTCATAAATAAAAATAAATTATTTAATGTCTAAAAATTACAAATAAAATACCATTATGTAGGAAATATTGTTATATTTCTAATTAATATTTATAGTCTAATTTATATTATGTATAACCCCATAATAGAAATGTTTTACTTATTAAACTTTGATTTTAACTATTTTAAGCCTTCTTTAAATAAATTAATAATAAATGTCATAATCTAATCCATGTGGGGATAACTAGTCATATATTATTCCTAAGGTTGTTTTTGGTCGAATTAAACTTATCTAATAGAATTAGGACATGTGTTTGGGGTAATAATAATATAATTTTTACCCTTAACTACCCTATTTACGTTTAACCGTGGTAAAAAAAAAGTAAAAACTTACTATTCACCAAAAATTATTTTCATCTCGCATTTTAGTCTCTGATATTAACCGTGTCTCTCGGATTTTCGAAATTCTACTCACAGAAGCAGTAAAATTATGTTTTATGAAAAATTCTGTTTTTTAACTACCACTTAGTGGTTTCACTATTCATCAAAAATTGAAAGTTTTCAGAAAAATACCAAAATTTCACCCTAGGATAATTTCGATATTCTGAATCCAAAAATGTAGTCCATTTTGAAAAAGAAAATTTATTAAATTTCAAAAAGTGGTTATTACTATTCATAAAGGCTAGTTTTAATAATATTTTAATAGCATATCATTGTTTAGTGAAACTCGGTATTGCGTATGACTCAAGCTATCGAGGAAGGCCACGATTGCGTGTAAAGCAATCCAATCTAGTGTTGTGTGTAGTTAATGATTCCTTTGATGATTTAAAAACAAAATATTTCTCATAAAAGTCTCAGGTGTTACATTCTACCCCCCTTAAAATTAATTTCGCCCTCGAAATTCGTCACTTTGTAACAAATAGATGAGGATACCTCTCCCTCATCATATCCTAAAGCTCCCATGTAGCTTCTTCTAATTGGTGGTTCCTCCATAAAACTTTCACCAATCGAGTGGTCTTGTTTTGTAGGACTTTTTGGCTACGATCCAGAATCTCTATAGACTATTCTTTATAAGAAAGATCGTGATCCAGTGGTACAACTTCTGAGCTGAGTACATGTGAAGGATCAGGTAAGTACTTTTTCAGGAGAGATACATGGAACACATCGTGAACTTGAGAGATATTCGGTGGAATCACCAATCGGTAAGCTACCATTCCAACACGATTCAGTATTTCAAAAGGACCGATATATCTAGGGCTCAACATCCCCTTCTTTCCAAATCTCATGACCCTCTTCCAGGGAGTTATTTGTAAGAACACTTTATCACCCACTTCAAACTCTAGTTCTTTTCATTGGTTGTCGGCATAACTTTTCTGTCTACTCTAAGCTTCTCTTATGTGTTGTTGAATAGATCAGAACTTTTCTTCCATCTCATCAACAAGATTAGGTCCTAATAGCTTTCTTTCCCCAACTTCATCCCAGCAAGTTGAAGACCTGCATTTCTTTCCATAGAGAGCTTCATAAGGAGCCATCTGAATACTGAAGTGAAATATATTATTATAAGAAAATTCCGCCAAAGGTAGGTGTTGATCCCAACCACCTTTTAAATCCATAGAGAAAGCTCTGAACATATCTTCTAGAGTTTGAATTGTTCTCTCAGACCGACCGTCTGTCTGAGGATGATAAGTAGTGCTGAAACATAACTCTATATCTAGAGTATACTGAAGACTTCGCCAAAACTTCGAGGTAAATCTCGAATCCCGATCTGATATAATAGAAAGTGGTACTCCATGCAATCTCACCACTTCCTTTATATATATCCTAGAAAGTTGATCCAGAGAGAAATCCTCTCTAATAGCAATGACGTGTGCAGACTTTGTAAGACGATCAACTATGACCCAGATAGCATTATTGCCTTTGGATGTTTTAGGAAGTCCTATGACAAAGTCCATAGTGATGTTTTCTCATTTCCATTCAGGTATTTGTAATGATTGTAACATCCGCTTAGACTTCTATCTCTCAGGTTTAACATGCTGACATACCAAGCATCGAGAGACATATTCAGCAACATCTCTTTTCATGCCATCCCACCAGAAGTACTCTTTCAGGTCCCTATAAATCTTCGTGCTTCCAGGATGAATAGAGAATGAAGAACTATGAGCCTCATCCAGCAACTCCTTCTTTAATTCGGAGATGGGAGGAACACAAACCCGATTCCTTTATTTTATTATCCAATGACAATCAAGGTTGAATTCAGGAATATTTATCACCTTCTTCTGTAACTCTACATCTTCTTTTTGCGCCTCTTTAATCTTCACATGTATAGATGGTTGAACATTCATTTGAGAAAGATAAGATTTTTCCCTTTCCATTATAATTCCAAGATCCATCCTTTTTAAATCAATAAATATTGGATCTTTTGTGATCCTTATCATGGATAAACTGGCATGGTCTTGTCGACTTAATGCATCTTCCACCTTGTTTTCTTTCCCAGGGTGGTAATGGATTGAGCAGTCATGATCCTTAATCAGCTCCAACCATCTTCTTTGGCACATATTCAGCTCCTTTTGTGTGAAAATATACATTAAACTTTTATGATCAGTATAAATATCACACCTTTCTCCATAAAGATAATTCCTACAAATCTTTAATGCAAATATTACCGCAGGTAACTCCAAATCATGAGTTGGGTAATTTTTCTCATGGATTTTCAACTGTCATGAGGCATAAGATATCACCATATCATTTTTCATGAGAACACACCCCAATACCTTCTTGGATGCATCACTTTATATCACAAACCTTTCTCCACTACAGGGTAGTGCGAGCACAGGTGCACTGGATAACCTTCTTTTCAACTCCATGAAATTCTCTTCACATTCCTCGGTCCAGACAAACTTAACACCTTTCCGAGTCAACATGGTGAGTGGATTAGATAATCGTGAATAATCTTTCACAAAACGTCGATAATATCCAGCCAAACCAAGAAAACATCAGATCTCAGTTACTATTGTTGGTCTCGACCATCTTTCGATAAGCTCTGTTTTTGCTGGATCCATAGATATCCCCTCTTTTGAGATTATGTGACCCAAAAATGAAACTCTTTGAAGCCAAAATTCACACTTGGTAAATTTGGCATAAAGCTTCTCCTTTCTCAGGGTCTTCAATATAATTCTCAAGTGATATTCATGTTCTTCCATGATCTTTGAATAGACAAGAATATCATCTATAAGGACTACCACAAACTGATCAAGATAGTCTCTAAAGACTCTATTCATCAGATCCATGAAGATATCAGGGGCCTTAGTAAGACCAAATGGCATCACTATAAATTCATAGTGTCCATACCTTGTACGGAAAGCTGTCTTTGGTATATCCTCCCTTTTGACCCTTAATTGATGATACCCTAAATGAAGATCAATCTTGGAAAAGTATTAAGCTTCGCGTAGTTGGTCAAATATGTCATCAATGTGTGGGAGAGGATATTTGTTCATGATAGTGATCTTGTTAAGTTCTCGATAATCAATTCAGAGTCTCATTGATCCATATTTCTTCTTAAAAAATAGAATAGGTTCTCCCCATGGTGATGAACTAGGGCGTGTGAATCCCTTATCAAGATTCTCTTGGAGTTTCTTCTTCAGTTCCTGCAACTCAATTGGGACCATTCTATAAGGTGTCTTTGAAATAGGTAAAGCACCTGGTACGAGTTCTATTGAATACTCAACATCACGATTTGGTGGAAGACCTGGAAATTCCTCTGGAAAGACATCATCAAACTCTCGTACAATGGGAATATTCTTAATCGTGAGTTTCTCACCAACCATTGGAGATAAATAACCTTCATTTAGTGGAATCAAGACCCATAAGATGGAAGAAATTTTCACTGGATTGTTATGTTCATCTGTGCATCGATATATGATCATAGATTGATCTGGAATATGAAATGTGACTTCCCTTATTTGGAAATTGATATGAGCTCCATATAAATAATTACAATCCATTCCAAGAATCACAATAAATTCCATTATAGGAAGGATCACAAGATTTGCAGGAATCACTTTCCCAAAAACTTCAATCGGGGAAGAATTATAAAATTTTGATGCGACTGTTGTTCCATTAGGGGTTGTCACAACTATCTCAACATCTAATTGTTGAGGTAATATGGTGATATCCACAGAAAATTCTTCAAAAATAAAAGAGTGGGTTGATCCAGAATCAAATAAAACATTTTCCACTTTAGATTGGATGGTAAGTGTACCTTTCAGCACATCGTTATCGTACTCCACATTGCTGATAGAAATTTCATGTGACTTTCCTTTGACTTTAGCCTTAATAGTTTTTTGACGTCGACCGTCATCATCAACCCTTGGATTTGGGCATTGATTGGCATAATGCCTCATCTCCTTGCACATAAAACATTGAAGTGTAGTAGGTTCATTCTGTGTATCCCTTCCTTTGTTTGAATCATTAGACATCTTCTTCCCATCATTGCGGCATTCAAAAGCCCGATGACCTTCCTTTACACATTTGAAACATTTACTTGTCCCTTTAAGACAACTCCCTCCAGGTTTCTTTCCACACTTTGAGAATAAGGGAAATCTCATATTCTTTTCAGTGTGCTCTTTAGATTTTCCTTTGAATTCCATTTTCCTCATCTTATCAAACCCATATGACTGATGGGTTACTCCAATCTCCATCTCAACTTTGAGAGCACATCGAAAGATTTCCTCATAGCTATTGAAGTCCCTTGTGGCTAACACCCTTCGAAGATTGGTTTTAATCCACTAAAGAATCGATCGATCTTACTCTCAGGTTGGATAATAATACCAGAAGAATACCTTGCAAGTCTTGTAAAATTTGCTTCATAGGTACCAACAGATTCATCATCCTTTTTCTTCAGTTCAAGAAACTCCTTCCCCATGTCTGTTCGAAGAATACGAGGGAAATACTTATTGAAAGATATGTTCTTGAACTCGTCCCATTCCATGGACTCAATTTCATCTCTTTGCCTCGTATTCTTGATAGAATTCCACCATTTATCATCATCACCTTCCAAACGATACAATGCTAAGATGACTTTATCATGTTCAGAACATTGAAGAACTGAAAATATCTTTTCAGTAGTACTAATCCATTGTTCAGCAATTAATGGATTAGTAGACCCGCTGAATGAAGGTAGACGCTGCCTCATGAAGGATTCAACAGAATGTTGCTCATTCCTTTTCTCATTTGGAAGTCCTGCATGATTCATAGCTTGAGAAAGTTGTGTGAGCATGGCTACAAGATTTTTCATTACAGCTCGCATAATGTTTGGTTGCTCAGGGGGACAATCATTGCATTTCCCGTCGCATTCAGCATTAACACGGTTCCTTCGGGTTCCAGCCATTGACTAAAACCAAGAATAATAGTGTGAGCAACAATAATTATAATAAGAAAACCACATAATCAAGGACAAAATTTCACATTTATGGTCTTATCCTAGTTTATTCATGGCTATTTCTAAAACCCTAAGATTGTGTTCTATGCTTAGACTTATCCTTAGGGTTCTTACTAAGGCTTTCACATCCTAGTTTCCAAAGGTTGACTATACCTTTCCTCTGATACCAACTATAACGACCCATACATTACATACATGGTTAATACTTCAAAATTTAAGGACACTTATTTCAACATATAACAAAACTAGGAAAGGACCATATAGGTATAGTGTCTTTAGAAAGTGGGAATCATAAAAAACTGGTTCATCAAGCGTCTACAATGTCTCCCATTTATTTCATCATATCTATAGTCCCTTTTGGAATATCTTACTTAATAACCTTCTTCCTGACCTCGGGAAAGAAAACATACAAAAGGGTGAGCTCAAATGCTCAGTAAGGGTAAACAAAAAAATATCAATCACATCATATTCATAAGAACATAACATTTTGGAAATCATAACCTGCAAAAGAGATCATAATATTATAACATGGGATAAATCATAGTAGTGAAATTTACTCCCAATAATCATAACTTAAAACATAAAACTTTGTTGAATACACACATAATCATATATAATCATTTCTTATTAGTCAAGACTCATTTCCAAGACTATCTTAGTGGACAAAGTCCATTTCTAAATCGATTTCATTTCTCGTTTCAGTCCTATATCACTGAACCGGTTTAACCTACCGTTCCAGCCGTGTCTATCTCATGAGATATAAAATCATTACCCAATGCATTGGAGGGAGATATAGGTCCCAATCATCTCATAATGATACCACTCATATGTGTTCCATAAAATCATAAATCATACATCATTGTAATAACCCATGTAATCAAAATGGGATTCTTAAACAACATGACATCATAAAACAATTCATATAAGATAAAGGAATTCATAAAAATAATTCCATCACAACATAATCAAATCAATGTAATAATAGTGATAGAAACAGAACCTTGAATTATCTTATATGGAAAATAATTTTGATAAAACACTTGAACTCCATTCTTGAGGAAAATATCCTTTCTACATTAAAAACCTTTCTTAACATGTCATACTATTTTAAACTAAAAGAAGTTGATTAAAAATAAATTTGAAAACTTGTAAAAGAAGATTCTTGGAAATAATGTTTTAAAAATCTATTCATGCCGTATAAGTTAAAAAAACATTCTTCTCCTACTTTTTTCAGAAAAGTTAAAAAAGTACCTCGTACTAAAAATGGAAAATGATTTCTTTCGTATCTTTTACTATAAACTCGCCAAAGGGTAAAAATGGATTTAAACAATTGTAGGTGGATGGAAATAATATTAAATATTGAGGAAACATGGATTTGGATGATAAAATACACCCCAGTAAATACCAATTTATAAACAATCATGGATAAAAATGAGATTGTTATATTTCCCTTACCTTAGGTCCTATTTGCTTCGTAAGTGTCCGAACCTCCTTTTCTTTCAAGTGCCTCTTTGAGACCTCCTCTTAGGGAACTAAAATTGGTCTTTGAAGAAGACAAAGACCTCTAGGATTTCTCTAGGGAAGTGGAGAGAATAAATTGGCAGGGGTTGACCAGGCATTAAAGCTCAAAGTGGTGTGAGGAAGAGAGGGAGGAGGTGCCCTTTTATAAGGGAGGAGAGGGGCACCTTTGGAATAACTAAAAATATAATTTAATTATAAAGCCAAATTCGGTTTTAAAAATCTCCAAATTGATATATTTCGAGGCTAAGGTGGGGATGGGTCAAAATACGCTCATACATCAGAATTTAGACAAGTTTAGGTTCCTATTTTAACCTTATCATTTATATTTAACTTTAAGTTAGATAATTTTAATTTTACTGTGTCTTTTTGTGTTCTTAAACTATAAGGTTAATAAAGTTACTATAACAAGCCAAAAGAACTCCAAGTTGTTTATAATTAATATATATAACCTCATATAAGTAATTTGGCCGAACTTTAGATTTTTAGGAATAAAATAACAATTAATAATATAATATTTGTTTTAAAAACTATTTTATTTCAATTTTGACACTTTTTAGTAATTGATCTTTGTGAAAATCATCACAGAATGATTAATTATAAAAAAGTTAATTAAATCAATACTAACATGTCATATTAACCTAGAATTTTTTTAATTCATAAAAAGTCTTAAATTACATTTATTTGGACATTTATAACATCAATTATGTCAATATTTCATTAATAAGATAATTACTGCATCATCGTTGTGTCATAAATAAATTAATTTATTTAATGTCTAAAAATTAAAAATAAAATACCATTATGTAGGAAATATTTTTAACTTTCAAATGAATATTTATAGTCTAATTTATCTTATGTATAACCCCATTTTATAAATGATTTACCTATTTAACATTGATTTTAACTATTTTAACCCTTCTTTAAATAAATTAATAATAAATGTCCTAATCTAATCCAAGTGGGCCTAAATGGTCATATTTTATTCCTAAGGTTGTTTTTTCTCGAATTACACTTATCTAATAGAATTAGGACATGTGTTAGGGTAATAATAATATCATTTTTACCCTTAACTACCCTATTTACTTTTAACCGTGGAAAAAAAGTAATAAGTTACTATTCACCAAAAATTATTTTCATCTCACATTTTAGTCCTTGATATTAACCGTGTCACTCGGATTTTTGAAATTCTACTCACAGAAGTGGTAAAATTAAGTTTTATGAAAAATTCAGTTTTTCTAACTACCACTTAGGGGTTTCACTATTAATCAAAAATTGAATGTTTTCAGAAAAATAACAAAATTTCACCCTAGGCTAATTTCGATATTCCGAATCCAAAATTGAAGTCCATTTTGAAAAATAAAATTTATAAAATTTCAAAAAGTGGTTATTACTATTAATAACGTCTAGTTTTAATAATATTTTAATAGCATATCATTGTTTAGTGAAACTCAGTATTGCGTACGATGCAAGCTATCGTGGAAGGCCACGATTGCGTGTAAAGCAAGCCATTCTAGTGTTGTGTGTAGTGAAAGAATCCTTTGATGATTTAAAAACAACATATTTCTCATAAAAGTCTTAGGTGTTACATAAAATATTAAATCCATCCAAATATATATAATACCATCATAAATTTAGTTGAAGAGTTACACTAATATTTATCATATATATTTTGAGTTTGAAGTCCAATAGAAGTTATTATATTGAATAACAACATGAAAATGATTTATGATATTCAATAAGAATAGAATGTTAATTTATCTATATATTAGACCTTTAAAAATCCTTGATTTCATGGGGGTAGATTATGATATTTCATTTCCACCAATCCTATCTCAAGTAAATTATATCATCCATGTATTAGTGCTAAGGAATTATTGTAGACCATTCACAAGTATGTGATTTAAAGTCATATAGCATGAGCACGATATCTCTTCTGAGGATAGACCCAAAAAAATTTCTAATCATAGATAATATGTAATGAAAAACTATATCACATACATGGTTAATGTTATCCAATGGAATTATAAGTTAGAGTAATTATTGTTTGAACCAGAAGATATCATGAATGAAAAATACACACATTTTAGAGTAATTATTGTTTTAACTAGAAGATATCATGAATGAAAAATAACCAAGCCCAAAACAGGACCTTTTCCTATCATTAGTAAATCTATTATGTGTGGATAAGTGTTAAAAAATGTTTGTACATGAATATTGTATAATAATGAATAATGTTTTGAGTAAATCCTGTATAATGGATAGTGATTCTACTTATATGTCATGTAATCATAAAAAATAATGGTTATGATATAAATTTAAATTATTAACTATACAGTAGACCTAATTTCTTGATCATTGCATACATGTGTGAAATATTTCATCCTAATATAAAGTAATATCATTTAACAGATCAAAAAATAATTATTAAGTATCTGAATAGTTATGTTAATCATCGATTTTTCATTATAGAAAAATGTAATTTGAATTATTAATTTATTCTAATTATCACTTTTAATGATTAAAGATAGATAAAAAATTAACCAAGGGACTATGTGATATTATTTAAAAAATATGAATACCATGATTTAAAAAACAGAACATTCAGCAACCATATCAACTAAACATAGGTATATTGTTGTAAAAAACTATTATGAAAAAACAATTTAAATTGGAAAAACGTTATTCAATTTTGATATTTACATTAAAAGGATATGGAAATAATTTATATATCCTATACCCTTTCTATTTCAGAGAAGCCTCTATAGTATCCCAAAAATCAGAATATTAATGTTAAATGTTTTTTAAATATCTTGTTAAGAAAGGTCATATCATCTCATACAAATTTGACACTAATGAAATTAACAATGATGTATTTAAACGTCTCCTCTAATATAAATTTTCATAAATATCTATTCTTATATTGGAATTCATAAAAATGATAAACATCATTTATTAATATCAGTATTTTCTAATATGTTTCTTTTCCTTAATTTCACAATTTTGTTAAAATCATTATATTATATTATGTTTTCACATTGATATAGAGAATTTTTTTACACATGATATTATATAATCATAAATCCATTAAAATTATAATGTTTAATATGTATGATTTTTTTATTTAGATGGAGGATTACCTACTGTGTTATATTTAATTATTTTAACTATTGGTAAATCTTTTTTAATAAGTAATCTATAATCAAAAATATAAATATTTTTTATATATGTTTATTTAATTATAATTAAATTATCTTTTATTACAATGTTTTAATATAGGCAGATACTCTTAATTATTTTATTATATTATTATTTAATATTTTATAATAACTCTAATTATTTTATAATAATTATATTTATTAATAAAATGGGGAGTGTTTTTTGAGTTTATTAATTATAAAACTGAGGGAGATTATTAAGTGGATATCTACCATTTTTTGATATTTTAATAAGTACATATCACACAATTTAGATTATTTTCTTTTTTTTTGTTATTAACCCATATCTATAATTTTATTTGTGTTGTGTTTTTTGTGATAATTTTTTAACAACCTTAATGGGTTATTCCTTTTATTCCCTATTTTTCACTACAAATATCTATTGTGATATATTCAAAAATAATCTTATCAATTTCTATTCAATTTTCTATTTTATGATATATTTCATTTATTATCACTGTTCTTTTTTATAAATATTATATTGATAAAATATTTAATGTTTTAATAAACTATGGGTGTTTTTTAAAACATTATAAACTTGTAGATAAAAATAATGTTGTTTTCATTTATTTGATTTTTATAATTATATTATTATTATGAAATTATTATTCTTGAAATTATATTTTGTTATATATCAAAACTTTTTGTAAATGATTTTTTTTCTTATAAAAGAGAATTCGATTGAATTTTCTTATTATATATTACCAATGAATTGATTTTTGGAAAGAACATAACCATTATATGTTAATGAAATTATTCTTCTAATATATGTCGCTACTCATAAATATTACTATTAATTAGATTGATGGTTAACTATACACCATTATATTTTAATGATTGAATAACAAATGTTCATTTAAGACATACACTAGAAATTACATATTCAATGACAAATCTTATGAACTATAGAGGTATAAAATTTTCTACCAGTCATATAATAGTATGATAGAAGAAAATTTTGTTTATTAAGTATATATAAATTTATATGTACAAATATACATTAAAAAATATGGAAAACACACTTAATATGTTGATATGACTTTTAGTTATAAAGATATACTTATATTTTACTTACACATACTCAATTTTAATCGAAAGATGTGTATTTAAAATAAAAACACCATTATAAAACATTTCATATATTAACACTTTGGTTAAAACAGTGCAAAATATTTCTTCTTCCAAAAGAAAATAAAAATTTATTATGAATTATTTTTCCTTTATAAAAATTATTAATTCACACTATGATCATATTTAATTAATCTTGTTCAAAACTAAAATTTCCTAAATTTAAATGAAAGATATGTTGTGATATTTCAACGATTGTATAATGTTTAAAGGCTGACTATTATGGTTAGTCTTTCAGCATCAGTAGAACGTTAATGTTAATAATAAAAAATGAGGATTAAACAATAAATTAGAATAGTGTTCAATGATAAATAATTATGTTTTAACTAAGTTTTTATGAAGAATTATTAGAAACTTTGGTCATTTAAAAAATTGTTGATAACATTATAATTTTTTGTTTGAATTATAATAATTGATTGAAATGTGTAGTAATGGTATATTCATATAAAGGAAGTATAAATATTTAGGACATTAAAGAAGATAAAAATAAAAGAGAACCAATTTAGAAACCTGAAAACCAATCTTAATCAGTAATTAGTACTTACTACTATATTTATAGTACAAAATGTGAAAATGAATCACCATGTGGAATAATGGTTAAAATTTTTGTCGTACAACAACTATTAAACTTCATATGACATAATATAGGTTTATATGATGCAATGAATTTTCTTATCATTTATATTGAATAATATTGATTGATTAGATTATATTTTTTCATCCAAAATGATTTTTCTATATTTTCATATCTCCATAAAAGTTATATGTCTGTAATTGAACATTAACACCAATTTAAATGTTATGTTGTGTTGTGGTTATTCTTATGATAAAAGGATTGTTTCAATGGGGTTGTGCCAATCATTTAAAAATATAGATGTTTATAGTGGATATCATTTCTCTAAAGTAGTAGATGGGTACATAGAGTAGACATAGTATCATTGGGATCCTAAATTCTATAAAAATAAATTGTGGGATTTTTGAAATATATATTTTCTTTTTCATTTTAAATTTTATTAATACAACCCCTCATGAATTCCCTAAATCTATCACTACTACAAAAGAGACATTAAACATCACTAGAATTTAGAAATTATTGAAAAAAGAACTGATAAAGGGAAACCATTATCTATACTTTCTTTTACCAATGATAAAAGGTACCTTTTATTTGCACTTTATTTTTAGCACATATAAAGGCTGCCCATTATCAGGGCTATATTTTTAGCGATAATAAAGGCTACCATTTATAGATGTATTATTTTTGGAGCTGGTAAAGGGTATCCTTTTTCTACAGAAATTTAGCACTGAAAATGTTCCAGAATAAAAAGAAAATTTCAAAAAAAAATTAAAAATTACTAAAAATTTCATTATTTAAATATTTATTGTTACAAATAAATATATTGTATATACATATATATAAATTATATAAATTAGTAAATTATATATATTAAATATATAGATATGTAAAATGAATAAAAATAAATAATTAAACAAATAAAAAATGAGTAAATTTAACAAAATAAAAAATATTTTATAAATAAATAATAATTGATAAAAATAAAAAAAATTAATATACATATATATAGATTATAAATATTAATAAAAATTATATATTAAATATTCTTATATAAAATGAGTAAATTGCAACAATTAAAAGAATTAGAAATAAATAAATTACAAAATTATGTAAAAATTTATTAACAGAAAAAAGTATTAATAAAGAAGAATATATAATATATATATAATAAATAGTAATAAATAAAATACATTAAATTTAAATATAAAGAGAATGTATAAAATGTAAACATATAAATGTTTTATTCAATTTTAATGTTTCATTTTTCTATACAGAATATATTTTTAAGGATGATTGATTTCTCAATAAAGAATATATCAAATGTAGTACATTACATTTATTTCACATGAAAATTTGTAGTTTATATATTTTTTATACAAAAAACACACACACACACACACATTTATGCAATAAAATAAATCTAATATAGAGACAGATGAACCTAATATTTATGTAATTTTTTTAAATTTTATTATATTTTATAATTTCATTATAACATGATACATTTTAATATACTATGTTTTCAAAAAGAAAAATTTAATTATTTATTTTTAATATTATTATAGTTACGTATAATTTATTCATTTTATGTATTATAAAATTTTGAGTTTGATAATTTTCTATTATATATATACACTATATTTTAGAATTTTCAATAGTTATTCATCTTTTATTCCATATATATCATTAATTTTTTTTAATAATTTATATTTAATTAATAAAATTTATACATTCTTTCAATAATTATAATGTGTAAAAAAATTTATTTATTCAATTTTACTCATTTTTAAAATTAATGTATTTGAGATATATATCCATTAATAATTTTAAATGTATATTTGTAAATAAATATTTATAAATAAATATATAAATGTATATTTAATATATACATAAATTTATATATTTATATTTATTCTAAATAATTAAATAGTATCTGATTAAATATATTTATAAAATTATAAATTAATAATTACATATATTTATATAAATATAAAATTATAATAAATTTATTTAAATAATGATCTCAGTGAGACTTGAACTCGAGAACTCGTAGAGACCCCCATGGGCAGCTACCATTGTGCATCAACCTATGGGATATATATATAATTATATAATTATATAAATATAAATATATATTTATATATTATTTATTTTAGTTATTAAACAAATATTAATAAATAAATAATTGTATATTTAAATAATTATAAAATTATATTGAATATATTTTTACAATGAATATTTTTATAAATATATATTATATATATAATTATATAATTATATATAATTATATAATTATATATAATTATATAAATATATATAATTATAAAAATATATTTATAATTATTAAATTTTAATAAATATATTTAAATAATTAATATATTAAATATATTTACTAAATATATATTGTTATATTAATATATATAGTGATATAATTGTATTTATAATTAAATAAGTATATTTAATTATATAAATTTATTTATAAATTTATGTTTTCTATATTTAAACTATATTGTATTTATAATTATAAATAAAGTAATTTAATTATTTATAAAAGGTATAAATGTAAGTATAAATATATAATTATATATTTAAATAATTATAAAATTATAATAATGAAATATATAATTAGATAAATATTTTTAAAATTAAATTTATCTATAATTATAGCTATAAATCATTTATGAGTGCTTTTTTAGCACTAATAAAGATCTAGATTTATCTATGCTAAATAATTGTTGATAGAAGAAATCATTATCAGCACTAAAAAAGCATTGAAAATATGCCTTTTATGAGTTCTTATCAATTTAACATTGATAAAATTGTTTTTTATTAGTGCATTTATGAAAGTACTGATAAATGTTTTCCTAATATATTAAAAAGAACCCTTACTATGACTCATTTAGTCTGGATTATCAAGCTCTCATAAAAAATGTAACATCCCAAGTAAGTAATGAATCATAGATATTTTTATCTATGTCTATTTATGAATTAGATAGTGTTTTTGGGGCATAAAATGAGAATAAATCCAACCTAAAGCATGAAATACTCTAGTATTTTTTAAAGATTGTTTTACCGCCTTTTGATGGAGAACCATTTTTAAATCCATATTTTGACAATTTTATAAGATATATTTGTCAAAATAAACTTATTATTTATGATTGGGACATTGAAATTTACTTTGGATAAATTTCTGGTATTTTTCTGATAATGTTCATTTTTAATGAATAGTGAAAGGTGTTGTATTTTAATTCAAAAGCAATTTTTAATATAATTTATTTATATAGTTATATTATCTATTTAATTGGTTTTAATTAGTAAATAGAATATATTTTTACCATAAAATCCAACGGTGGAAATTGGAATTAATTTCACTTTAAAATTGGACTTAAACTAGTGTCAATCTTTTGATATATATTGTTTCATAAAAACACGCTATTTGTCATGACAGTGGGAATTAATTATCAAATTAATTAATGTAACTAATATGTTTTTAATTTTTTAAAATATAAATCATTTATTAATTCAGAATATCAAATATATCATAGGGTGAAGTTTTGGTATTTTTCTGAAAAGCATCAATTTTTGATGAATAGTGAAACCACTAAGTGGTACTTATAAAAAATGATTTTCCGTTTAAATGAAATTTTACCACCTCTGTGTTTTGAATTTCAAAAATATGACAAACATAGTTGTCATGAAGAAGTAAAATAGGGTTCAGTGGGATTAAAATAAGTTTTTTTGAAGAATAGTAACTTATTATGTTTTTAATCGCGATTACAGGTAATTAGTGCAATTTAAGGCAAAAATGATATTATAATAAAATAAAAATACCTAGAAACATATACTACCTTTATTGGATTTGTCATGGCCAACCAAGAAAATCCATGGGTCAACTTGGTGACCCCATGGATCCACTTTGGTAGGAAAATGAAATTAATATCTTTTTATTTAATGTTAAAATTAAAATGACACAAACATGAGTTGTTTTACTAAAACAATTTTTATATGGGGTTATACAAGTAATATTTTGTCTATAAATAATCATTGGAATGATTAAAAGATTTACTACATCATAGTTTTTTTTTATATAATTTTTAGATATTAAATAAATTAAATTATTTATGACATCATGGTGATGCAGCGATTACCTCATTATTTAACGATTTAAATAAAATAAAAAGATAATGTAAAATATAAGACCTACACTTGTCAAAAACCTATTGGATGGGTATATTTAGAACCCTTATCACCTTATCTTATAATTATATCAATGTGCGACCTTTTAAATACGAAAATCATTTTAAAATAAAGTATCATTTCTTTACTTTCAAAGAGTGCCCCTCCTCTCCTCTTATAAAAGGCCCCCACCTCTACCACCTTACACACACTTAAAAAGCATTTGTCTCGTCCAAAAGATGCATATTTTGTCTCTCCACATCCCTCTATAACTCTTAGTAGCCTCATGTTGGGCATAAGTCTTCCCAAGGAAGCCTTTGAGATCAAATCAAAAAGGGTTACCCGTTTTTAAGGTAATGTCTTCACTAGTGTTCTTCTGTTTTATTTTTCTTCACCAACCCCCAAAACACTTTTTATTAATTTATTTTGTAACAACACCAGTATCTTCCATATACTATGATGTTTTTATAAGAATTAATGGAGATACACTTACACACACCTACATCTAATGGTTAAAGAACATACTGTTTCCGTGGATGGCGAATTTCTACCTCCTGAAACGATGATTGTTCAACATTCTTTTAACACCTTCAAAGGTGTCCATTATGATGAAACTATATTTATATATGATATGATATATGTTTATGTTTTCCTTAATCTTCTGTATTTTTCATTTTGGGCATACCTTTATGGTTTCCATTATGGGTAAATGCGATATCTTCTTTTAAGGAAGTGTGGACTACCGCCCCCTCAAAGTGATTTGATTCGTTAATACCATATGAGGGACGTATAAAGGATGGAGTTATGATATTATATATTATATTATACTGGAATTATAATATACATTTATATCATTATTATTCCATTCCATAAAATATGAAATAGAAATGAAAGTAGCGTTTATGCGTACGTTTGGCTTACCATCTCCATGAACAGTGCATCTCATTTCTTACCTATAAATGATTATATAATATTAAAAATGCATGTATATACTGGATATATATGAAATATATGGCATCTACATCAGGAATATCATTATTGAGATAATGGATATTTTACTACATGAACAACTTGTAAATATATGAAGGTCACTTTTGACTCAAGTACCAATGATCAACAAAACGACCATTATTAACTTAAATAATTACACATTGTTCATAACATGGTATTTAGTGATATAAAAGGAATAATGAACTTGAAAAAGGTTCTTCCGAAAGTAGAAATTAGCTGAAGTTTATTATTCAGGACATTAAAGAACGATCGAGTCAAGTCAGATCAGAGGTATGGGACTTCGTCTCAATCTCTTTTCAATGAGGAATATTTTGTTTTATACACAACATTCTTTTACACGGTGTATATGCCCCTTTGACTTTTACGTTTATCGAAAATGAATATTTTTTATACGAAGTGTTTTACTAAACGACAAAAGGGAATCTTTTTGTCGTACGTATGTGGCGACAACGACTTCTCCTCCTCCGTGACCATTATTTGAGTTTCAACTTCCTCTAAAAGCCATACCATTTTTTTAAAAGAAAAATAAATACCATGTTTTAATTTTCTTTTATTTTGCTATTGAAAATGGTTTTCATAATTTTTTTATATCAATGTGTCATATTGATATCTTGTGATTGAGAGGTGGAAATGTTATGTTTCCTTTATGCATGTTTTTTGTGATATGATTATGTTGTGGTTCTTGGGCATTATGAAGATGGGTGGTTCTGTGATAAACTAAGGGCGGGTGAGCCCGATATATCTCTCCAATTCATTGGGTAATGGGAAGGATTGAAATCTTAAGGTTTCTCCAAAGATATTTAGGGAATATACTGTGATGGGTATTCCAAACGTAACCAAGAGGGTTACTCCCTACGAAAGAATGTTATGAATGCCTCAAGTTACCTTTATCTATTCTGATTTATATGATTTATTCATGATTTGATAATGTATGTTAAAGTGCTTATGTTTTATGGGTAATGAATGATTTCATTCTTATGTATATATGAACTCATGTTTCCTTAATATATTTTTATAACAGATTCTGAGCTTTTTATGCTCATCCCATGTTTTTTTAAATGTTCTTTACAGGTCAAGGGAATGGTACATGATATGATGATACTGTCAAGGAAGTGTCAAGAAAGAATCCATGTTTTATTTTAAATATGTTTCCATTGATGGGAAAAATGAATACTGTCTTTATGTAACCACTTTGTTTAAATGTGGAATGTAATGAAAGTTTTATGATCTAATTCTCTAAAACGATAAACCTGAAAAGATCCTCAATGTGTAATCTCGTAATAACTCAAGATTAAGTAAGGTTTATGGCTGGGGCATTATAGTTGGTATCAGAGGTCAGTTTAGATAAATTTAGGAGTTAGAATTTTATTAAATGATTATCCAAAAATATTTTTTTATGGTCAAATTGAAATGATAAAGCATTTGAAGATTACCATGTTGCTTAATCTAATACATGTTTATTCAGAATGGTTTTCCACAGAGGAAACATGGAAGAAGTGCTAGGAGGGCATACAGAAGGAAATAAACTTCTGAATCAGCATCCTGAGATGGTTGGAATTGGAACTGAACAGTTTGTTTCAGTAATGGCACAGTTGAATCAAGCAATAAATGGTGGTGGTATCCATGCACGAGATCAGCCAGATCAACCACAGAGGAACATATCAGTGGTGGAACATTTCATGAGGCAACATCCCCCATCATTCAGAGGATCATCTGACCCTGTGCTAGCTGAAGGGTGGATTAAAGCACTAGAGAAGATTTTTGATGTCATGGGGTGTTCAGACAATCAAAAGGTTAGTCTTGCTATTTACCGTTTGGAAGGTGAAGTAGATCAGTGGTGGTCGATGGTTAAAAATATCAGGGACACTGATGAGATTGATTCTCTCAACTGAGATGAATTCAAAGGTATGTTTCTTGAGAAGTATTTTCCTAAGGCTTTTCGACTTAGGATGGAAAAACAATTCCTGGAATTGAGGCAAGAGGATGACTCAGTGGCCGCCTATAAAGAGAGGTTCACTCGATTGTCAAGGTTTAATCCAAATTTTATCTTCGACCTTGATAGTAATATCAATAATTTTTACTCAGTATTAAAGGAAAAATATTGAAGGGTTTTAGCTTCTCATGAGATTAAAAGTTATGAAATGCTTTTCCGATATACAAAGAAGGTAGAAATGGAGTTTGCTGAAGATCAAGTGTTCTATAACAACCAGTAGAAGAAGAGACCGAGGTGACAGGAGAAAGAAAAGAATTCTTCACAAAGGTCTGATGGTAAGAAAACTAATTTTCCAGTTTGTGATAAATGTGGTAAAAGGCATGGTGGGGAATGTCTTCTAAATTCTGGAATGTGCTACTGATGTGGTAAGATGGGACATAAGGCTCGTGATTGTTCTGAAAAAGATCAAGGTATTGGTAAGTCCAAATTCGATTTACAGTTAGTGTAATGTTTTACGTGCTATGAGATGGGTCACTATGCAAACGAGTGTCCGATAAAGAGCTTGAGTGATGGGAAGCAGTTAGACTACAAGTAGAAAGCGGTGGTCAAATCCTTTGCAACTACTTCAGCAGATGTCGGGCCATCATATGAAGTTGTATCAGGTACATTGTTTTTTTTTCAGATTATGCAAGTGTGTTGTTTGATTCGGGGTCTACACACTCTTTCATCTCTAAAAGATTTTCTCATAAAATGGGAATACCATCTCATGAAATGACTCCTGAACTTGTGGTAAAAACCCCTGGGGGAAATGTTGTGGAAAAAAGAATTTATAAGAACCTTCCTATCCTTATCCGTGGAAAGAACCTACTTGAGAACCTTATTGTTTTAGCTCTAGTAGAATTTGATGTTATCCTGGGTATGGATTGGCTCTCTAATTACCATGCTAAGATTGACTTTAGAGCTAAAGAAGTTTCTTTTCATAAACACATTCAGTTTGTGTACAAGAATGAACCCTTACTGTTGAGAACATATCAGGAGGCCGAAAAACTTGTAAAAGATGAAAATGAATGTTACCTTGCATATATTGTTGAAAACAAGGGAACTGTTCAGATTAATGATGTTCCAGTGGTAAATGAGTATCCTAATGTTTTTCCTGATGAGTTTCCTGGAATAATACCAAATCGGGAAGTTGAATTTTCTGTTGACTTAGTTCCTGATGCTAAGAAAATTTCAAAACCCCCTTATCGAATGGCTCAAATTGAACTTTTAGAGATGATGGAGCAATTGCAAAACTTATTATTAAAAGGTTTCATTCGACCAAGCACATCAACATGGGGTGCTCCTGTTTTATTTGTTAAAAAGAAATATTTTTCTAGAAGACTTTGCATTGATTATAGAGCCCTGAATAACATCACTATTAAGAACAAATATCATTTTCCTCATATCGATGATTTGTTTGATCAGCTCCAGGGAGCTCAGTTTTTTTCAAAGATTGACCTGAGATCGGGGTACCATCAGTTGAAGGTTAAGGAAGAAGATATTCCTAATACCGCATTCCGTACAAGATATGGCCATTATGAATTTTTATTAATGTCTTTTGGGATAACCAATGCACCTGCTGTATTCATGGACTTAATTAATAGAATTTTCCATGTGTTCTTGGATAATTATGTGGTGGTTTTCAATGATGATATTTTGGTGTTTTATAAAAGTAAAGAGGAGCATGAAAGACATTTAAGTGTTATTTTGAAAACCTTAAATGAAAAGGAATTGTATGGGAAATTCAGCAAGTTTGAGTTTTGGTTGCAACAAATTTCATTCCTTGGTCACTTTGTTTCTAAAGATGGGATAAATGTTGATCCAGAAAAAAAAGGATGTTGAAGAATGGCCAAGACCCACAAATGTAACTGAGATTCGTAGCGTCCTTGGTTGCGTAGGCTATTACTGAAGGTTTGTTAGAATTTTTTCACGGTTATCTAGTCCAATGACTAAGCTAACTCGGAAGGGTGTTAAGTTTATCTGTAAAAAATAATGTGATGATTGTTTTCAGGAATTGAAAAGAAGATTGGTGAATGCTCCAGTTTTGGCACTTCCTTCTAGGAATAGTGAGTTTTTTATCTACAGTTATGCCTCATTAAAGGACTTGGTTTTTTCATAATACTGAATGATCAGGTAATTGCTTATGCTTCACGTCAGTTGAAAACTCATGAGGTAAATTACCCTACACATGATTTGGAATTCGCTGCTATTGTTTTTGCTCTAAAAATTTGGAGGCATCATTTGTATGGAGTAAAGTGTGAAATATATTCCGATCACAAAAGGTTAAAGTATATATTCAATCAGAATGAATTGAACATGAGACATAGGAGATGGCTAGAATTAATCAAGGATTATGATTTTACGATTCATTACTATCCGGGAAAATGAAATAATGTGGCTGATTCTTTGAGTCAAAAAAGTAATGCTTTGTTAACAATGTTGCATTTGGAACATGATCCTTTGGAAATGGATTTGATGAACTTTGGCATAGAAGTTGTTGGTGCAGGATTTCCTTCTATTTTGTTTCAGTTATCAGTGAAATCATCTCTATCAGACAGAATCAAGCAAGCACATAAGCAAGATAGTGAGTTGCAGAGAAAGGTAGAGCTGGTTCAGAGGGGTAAGTTGCCAGAATTTAACATTCATAATGATTTATTTTTTGAGATTTGGGAGGAGATTGTGTGTGCCTTGTGATTCATAGGTGAAGAGAGAGTTGTTATTTGAAGCTCATAGTTCTCAGATTTCAGTTCATCCTGACAGTACTAAGATGTATAGAGATCTTCGGGAGTATTACTAGTGGGATGGAATGAAAAGAGATATTGCGGATTTTATTGTTAAGTGTTTGACTTGTCAGTAGGTTAAAGCAGAGCGGCAGTTACCGAAAGGGATGCTTCAGCCTTTTCCAGTGCCAGAGTAGAAATGGGAGAATATATCCATGGAATTTGTTATGGGATTACCGAAGACATATCGAGTTAATAATGCAATCTGGGTTATTGTTGATCGCTTGACTAAAACTGATCATTTCCTTGCTATACGAGATACTTTTTCCCTAGATCATCTATCCCGTTTGTATCCTAAAATGATAGTCAGGTTACATGGAGTTCCTCTCTCCATTGTATCTGACCGTGATCGCAGATTCACTTCCAACTTTTGGAAAGGCCATCAGAAGT
The DNA here is from genome assembly GCA_963277665.1 of Viscum album. Taxonomy (NCBI): domain Eukaryota; kingdom Viridiplantae; phylum Streptophyta; class Magnoliopsida; order Santalales; family Viscaceae; genus Viscum; species Viscum album. The sequence continues at coordinate 579,093,287 of OY728138.1, read as the reverse complement.
CATTGGGTACTGAACGAAATCTTAGTACAGCTTTTCATCCTCAATCAGATGGGCAGTTAAAACGAAAAATTCAGACATTGGATGATATGCTACATGCTTGTTCGATGGATTATTAGGGAAGTTGGGACAAACATATTTCTTCGGTTGAATTTTCATATAATAACAGTTTTCATTCCAGTATATAGATGGCACCATTTGAGGCGTTATATGGGAAGCGGTGTCGAGCTCCAGCTTTCTGGGATGAAGTGGGTGAAAGGAAGCTGATGGGACCAGGATTGGTAGAAGAGATGGTAGAAAAGGTTCAGTTGATTCAGAGACACATGAGAACAGCTCAGAGCAGGCATAAGGGTTATGCGGACAACGGGAGGAAGGATCTCTCTTTCGAGGTAGGTGATCATGTTTTTCTCAAAGTATCATCATGGAAGAGTGTGATGCGATTTGGTATGAAATTAAAGCTGAGTCCAAGGTTCATTGGACCATATGAAATTCTAGAGAGAGTTGGATTAGTTGCATACCGAGTGGCTTTACCTCCGAGCTTATCTCAGGTACACAATGTTTTTCATGTTTCCATGTTAAGGAAGTACATGCCAGATCCATCTAATGTTTTGAGTCTAGAGGTAGTTCAGCTGGAAGAGAACCTATCTTGTGAGGAAAAATCGGTCCAGATTCTAGACCACATGGAGAAAGTGTTACGGAATAAGGTGATTCATCAGGTAAAGGTTTTGTGGAAAAACCACATGATTGAAGAGGCAACATGGAAATATGAAAATACAATGAGGGATAAATACCCCCACTTATTCGATAAGTAAATAAATTGAGGGGACACAATTTATTAAAGTGGGGAAGGATGTAACATCCCAAGTAAGTAATGACTCATAGATATTTTTATCTATGTCTATTTATGAATTATATAGCATTTTTGAGGCTTAAAATGAGAATAAATCCAACCTAAATCATGGAATACTCAAGTATTTTTAAAATATTGTTTTACCGCCTATTTATGGAAAACCATTTTTAAATCTATCTTTTGACAATTTTATAAGCTATATTTACAAAAATAAACTTATTCTTTATGATTGGGACATTGAAATTTACTTTGGATAAATTTATGGTATTTTTCTGATAATGTTCATTTTTTAATGAATAGTGAAATGTGTTGTATTTTAATTCAAAACCACTTTTTAATCTAATGTATTTTTAAAGATAGATTATCTTTTGATGAATAGTGAAACCACTAAGTGGTACTTATAAAAACTGATTTTCCGTTTAAATAAAATTTTACCACCTCTGTGTTTTGAATTTCTAAAATCCAACATACATGGTGGTCATTATGATGTAAAATGGTAAAATGGGGTTCAATGGGATTAAAATATGTTTTCTGTGAATAGTAACTTCTTAAGTTTTTAATCGCGATTAGAGGTAATTAGTTCAATTTAAGGAAAAAATGATATTATAATAAAATGAAAATACATAGAAACATGTCCTACCCCTATTGGATGTGTCATGGCCAACCAAGAAAAGCCATGGGTCAACTTGGGGACCCCATGGAGCCACTTTGGTAGGAAAATGACATTAATATCTTTTTATTTAATGTTAAAATTAAAATGACACACACATGAGTTGTTTTACTAAAACAATTTTTAAATGGGGTTATACAAGTCATATTTTTGACTATAAATAGTCATTGGAAAGTTAAGAAGATTTCATACTTCATAGTATTTGTTTTATAATTTTTAGACATTAAATAAATTAAATTTTTTAGGACATCATGATGATGCAATGATTACATCATTATTTAACGATTTAAATAAAATGAAAAGATAATGTAAAATATAAGACCTACACTTTTCAAAAACCTATTGGATGGGTATCTTTCTAACTGTTATCACCTTATACTGGAATTATATCAATGTGGGCCCTTTTAAATCCGATATTCATTTTAAAATAATGTAACATTTCTTTACTTTCCAAGAGTGTCCTCCTCTCCTCTTATAAAAGGACCCCACCTCTACCACCTTACACACACTTCCAAAGCCATTTTCTCAGCCAAACCCTGCACATTTTGTATCTCCACATCCCTCTATAACTCTTCAAAGCCTCACTTTGGGATGAATTCTTCCCAAGGATGCCTTTGACCTCAAATCAAAAAGGGTTACCCGTTTTTAAGGTAATGTCTTCACTTGTGTTCTTTTGTTTTATTTTTCTTCTCCAACCCCCTAAACTCATTTTATTCATTTCTTTTGTAACAAAACCATTATCTTCCATATACTATGATGTTGTTATAAGAAGTATTAGAGCTACACTTAGACACACCTACATATAATGGTTAAAGAACATATGGTTTCCGTGGATGGTGAATTTCTACCTCCTGAAATGATGATTGTTCAACATTATTTTAACATCATCAAAGGTGGAAATTAAGATGAAACTATGTTTATATATGATATATAATATGTTTATGTTTTCATTAGGCTTCTGTATTTTTCATTTTTGGAATACCATTATGGATTCCTTTATTGGTAAACGCAATATCTTCATTTAAGGAAGTGCGGACTACCGCCCCCTCAAAGTGATTTGATTCATTAATACCATATATGGGACGTATAAAGGATGGAGTTATGATATTATATATGATATTATACTGGAATTATAATATTCCTTTATATTATTATGATTCTATTCCATAAAATACGAAATAGAAATGAAAGTAGCGTTCATGCGCACGTACGGCTTACCGTCTCCATGAACGGTGCATTTCATTTCTTACCTCTAAATGATTATGTAATATTATAAATACATGTATATACTGGATATATATGAAATATATGGAATCTAAATCATGAATATCATTATTGAGATAATGGATATTTGACTACGTGAACAACTTGTAAATATAAGAAGTTCACTTTTGACTCAAGTACCATTGATCAACAAAACGACCATTATTAACGTAAATAATTACATAATGTTCATAACATGTTAATAAGTGATATTAAAGGAATAATGAACTTGAAAAAGGTTCTTAAGAAAGTATAAATTAACTCAAGTTTATTATTCATGAAATTAAAAAATGATCGAGTCAAGTCTGACTCGAGGTATGGGACTTCGTCTCAATCTCCTTTCATTGAGGCATATTTTGTTTTATACAAAACATTCTTTTATACGGTGTATAAACCCCTTTGACTTTAACATTTATCCAACAGTAATCGTTTTTATACTAGGCGTTTTACTAAACTACAGAAGGGAATGTTTTTGTTGTACGTATGCCGCGACAACGACTTCTCCGCCGCCGTGACCATTATTTGAGTTTCGGCTTCCTCTACAAGCCATACCTTTTTTAAAAAGAAAAATAAATACCATGTTTTACTTATCTTTTATTTTGGAATTGAAAATGATTTTCATAATTTTTTTATATCAATGTGTCGTATTGATATCTTGTGATTGAAAGGTGGAAATGTTATGTTTCCTTTATGCATGTTTTATGTGATACGATTATGTTGTGGTTTTTGGGAATTATTATGAAGACGTGTGGTTCCATGAAAAAATAAGGGCGGGCGAGCCTGATATAGCTCTCCAATGCATTGGGTAACACGAAGGAGTGAAACGTTAAGGTTTCTCCGAAGATATTTAGGGAATATACAGTGATGGGTATTCCAAACGTAACCAAGAGGGTTACTCCCTACGTAAGAATGTTATGAATGCCTCAAGATACCTTTATGTCTTATGATTTCTAGGATTTATTCATGATTTGATGAGGTATGTAAATGTGCTTCTGTTTTATCGGTAAAGTATGATTTAATTCTTATGTATATATGAACTCATGTTTCCTTTCCATATTTTTATAACCCATACTAAGCTTTTTATGCTCATCCCAAGTTTTTTTGAAATGTTTTTCACAGGTCAAGGGAATGGTTCATGATATGATGACAATGTCAACGAAGTGTCAAGAAAGAATCCATGTTTTATTTTAAATATGTTTTCGTTTATGGTAAAAGTGAATACTATCTTTATGTAACCACTTTGTTTAAATGTGGAATGTAATGCACGTTTTATGATCTAATTCACAAAAACTCTAAACCTGAAAAGATCCTCAATGTATAATCTTGTAATAACTCAAGATTAAGTAAGGTTTAAGGCTGGGACCTTATAAAAAATCCATGATGTTTTCCCTACATTGCTAAAATATATTAAAATAATAATGGCTAGAATTATAATTTATGTTATTTTATCCATTTCCAATCTCATTTCTATATTTTTTTGGGTTCTTTGGTTTTCATTTTTTTGTCATTCATAACCATGATGAACCCTACACATCATCTATCTCTCACTCAATTAGTTATACATACACAATTCCACCCAAATAATGTATACAAATACCATCTTCATATGAGACCAAAGTGAATTGGATCACCATCCATTATTACAACTGATGGTGATTTTTTTGATGTTTTCGTTATATTATTTCTTAACACCTTTCAGATACTGTGATTTTTCATTTTTTGAATCCTTTTTCTCTATTATAATGTGCATGTAATGATTAAAAAAAGATTAACATTATATTGGAGTAATTTAAGAGGTAATGTAATTTGAATGATCAATATAAATAGAGATAATATACATATTGTTTTAATGTTAATGGGTCAATTTAATTCATGGATCTAATGTTTAAATTTTCATTTTTATATTGCTTAACATTATCAATATTTATGTAGATATAATTTAAAAATTAACAAACAATTTCAATATTCATTGAAATAAAAATAAGTAGAATATTTATGTTTTTTATTTGTTCCCAACTCAGAAGTTGTGATTTATCGTTAATAAGAGGTGTATTTATAATTAATTGATAGGTTTTTAATATTTATAAATTTTCTAAAAAATATATTTATTAAAACATTATAGTTATGATAGAATATTATATATAATGGTTTAGGGAGATAAATAAAGGAGATAATATTTGATTCCATTATCAATGAATGGTTTACATTAATTTCCCAATCTCTTTATATTTATAAGTAGTTAAAACAAAGTTTCAATTTTTATAAACTAATAGTAAATATATTTTATGAATTTACTTTATTTTACATTTATAAATGAAATAATTATATTTCTCAACACACAATATCAAATTCTATTAAAAGAGATTCCATATATGGTGTCATCTATAGAAGATGTAATATATTAGTTTACCTTTCTATCAAAATATTTTATAAATAAATTTCTCTGCAAGAATGAATAGATTTTTGATGAAGTGACCTGATTTATGGAAATTTATTTTCATTTAATTTTGTTTGTGTGTATGTTTTATCATATCAATAAATTTATCATTTATAAAACCGTAACCTCAAAATATTGTCCAACTATTCATAACTTGACCTAAGATGAATCAATATGTTACCGAACCCAGGGATCCATCAACCAAATTCTAAAGCGTTGATAATAAATATGTAGAATTCCACATTATCCAAGAGAAACAGTTTAAAAACCAACTCCCATGAAATGTGAATATTTTCAAAATGGTACACAATAGAATCTCATGAATATAAACGCCTAAAATCATAAAAACAATTAAAATTTGATAAATCCTAAGTAATAAATTAAAACCTTATATGAATAACCAACCTATCATTGATGTCACAAACTTCACAAATCTTGACAAGCTATCATTTGATAATCTATCCCCTCCAATAAATAATAAATCCTTGCAATAACCATTCTAAAGAAACATCAGTTACATGTACACCAAGATGCATATATTATTTTTAAATAATGTAACTAGTAGGTTTTTCTGATGACATCCCATTCCCCTAATCCAAATGAAAACCATACATATATTTTTTATTTCTTAATAATATTATTAATGTATGATTGTTGAAATAAGAATACAACACATAATATTCATAATAAATATAAATTAATTTTCATAAAAATGGACCACGGGTTTCAAAAATAAGGATGTGTAAATAAGGATTCATTTTGTTAAGATAGATATACAATACAACACATTTCATGAATAAAATTTAGTATTTTCATTAATATTTCATGTAAATCTATACTCCCTTGAAAAAAGATATAATACATCAACACACCAATATAACCCACCTTCACTCCCTTTATTTAACCCATCCACAAACACAACATTGCCTTCCATCTGTTGATTCTAAATTGAATTTCATCTTTCAAACTCGCATTCCTCCTGTCATTATGATTACCATGATCTTTGATGACATACCTCATTCTTGAATTTTATTCATTGATCTCTATCAAATCCAATACCATGTAATTAAATAATTCATCTCTCAAACGATTCATTAACCATTTTAACATTTCATCCTCCTCATTTACTATGTACTGAGAACACATAAAATTACACATTAAAATAATTCAAAAACTAAATAATTAATTTTTTTGGAATCTAGATATGCATTTTCTTATATGACTCACTTTGTTACTTTTGAAAACACTGCATCAAACATTAATTTTAATTTGGTTCTTGTATCATTAGATCCTATTTGAACTCTACAATGAAGAATACATGGATGATAATAGTTCTTTGATGGATTTACTCTTAAAAATATTCATGTTGCAATTTTTTGGTGAAAAAAATTCAAAACACACCTTCTAATTCGCTTCCCATTCAACCAGGATAAATTTAAATGGGTTACCGGTTGACTCTCAAAGGTATTCCTCCCATAATGAGAAAAACTCTATGGGCATGCTTTCAGCTTCATCTCCAGTATACCTTCTCTTGGAATCCTAGAGAAATAGCCATTTTCCGACATCTCCCACCTGCCTCACACAAATACCACCACAAGTTTGTATCTCCTCTAAGGCCTTACAAAACAAAATAAAAATATTAGAATAAGTGGAAAACAATAAATGTTTGTGAGTGGAAGTAAATTTCTGTTAGAGGAAGTCAAGTTTATTTGAAATTTCATTCCATATTTTTTGTAATGTAATATGTTAGAATCTGTAATTATGGTTCCATTTAGGTTATTTATAAACCACAGTGTATATAGAGCACATAAATAGGAGATATTGGTGAGGATAAAAGACTAGTAACATATGTCAGAGTCACTGTAACTCAGTGGGTATGCATTGATGTTCTTAATTTAGTGTCAGAGGACTTTGATATCCAGAACAATTATTATCTCATTTATTTCAGAATCACCCTCCGTATCTTCTTTGTTGATTGAAATACTCTAAGTAGTAATCATAAAAAATGATCACTAGTACCTAGTATTAGATTAATTTTTAATAGATTATTCCAAATAACATGGTGGATTTTCACAAAAGGAGGGGGATGGATCTTAAGAAAAAAATGAAATAAGAACTATTCAGTAGGTATTTTTTCAATTAACATTAGAACTATAATGATGGAAGGAAGGAAAGTTTTAATGAAGTAGTGAAATCCATCCTCAATATATGGGACAAAATCAAGAATCTAACGTTAGATTAAATAAATTTAGGGAGAGGTTAATTGTTTTGGAGTACAGATGTATTATATCATTGTTCAAGACATTAAAAACCTTCATGAAAATGCGTGAAAATGTGTAATTTTATGCAGGGAGTGTATTTTATTATTGTTATTTATGAAAAATTATATATTTTACTACTCATTCAAAAAATGTCTACCAAACATGATGATGTCAACAGTCTTGAGGAAGAAATTTATATTGATGATGAAACTATAGAATTATTATGGTATGAACAAAATATTGATAAAAATAAACAAAAATGACACAATATCACAATGGTGAATAAAATTATCAAGGGAAGAAGTGAATGTATAAAATTTGAAGTTTTTTTGAATAAATGTGACCAACCACTTAACCCCAACAAGTTAGTTTTTAGAAGTAATCTTGGGGTCAAAATAAGGATGACAATAAAGATTTATATGGATTCATGGTTCCATATCTAACAAATAATTAATAAAATTATTTGGAAAGATAAAAAAATAACATGACACTATACATTATCTAGTATACTAAAAAATTATACAATAAAATATTGATTTAATTATAATTATTTCTTATAGAGTTCCGTTATGTTAGAATATTTATATAATTTTTTTTTCTTAATAGACATTAGAAAATCCCATAGATTCTTATAGACTCATCTTATGATGTTACATCATAGGGATGTTGAGGGGAAAGTAAATCTCCACCCACCAGTTAGTTATGCACACTTTATAATACCAGAAACATTGACTACTTTCTTCAACCATCATTTCTGGTGCATTTTATTCAATAATATATTATTATACATTATTTCTTTTATCTATATTCATTCAAAATATGTAATTTTCCAAACAAAAAAATAGTGATAAAAATAAAGAATGTGATTCAAAACCAATGTGACCATATCAAAATGTAAGGATGGGGTATGCTTCATTAGAGAAGAAATTAATACATATATTAAATAAATAATAAATGTTTAATTATTTTATAGGAAACAAATAATGTTCCTTTTTATATATGTAATGACTAATCAAAATTTGAAGCCACTCATATCCCACATGATGTGCTATGGTAGGCGGCTTGTGTAAATAAAGAGGGTAAATTGGTTGATGAAAACAGATAAATAGTATGAGAAACTTGTGTATGTATGGAATAATTTTAAATAGTTATGATTTATAACAATATTACATAAAAATTAATATTTTTCTTGATATTTTATATATGGTTTAAACATAATAATATTTATTGATTATTTGAGAAGAAAACATACTTTTAGTAGATTTTAAGTTGTCTAAACAATATGGTTGTGTTAGAGGATTATGTTTTAGAGACTCTACTAGAACATATTTGTAGAAACTAAAACACCTAAACATATATATAATATGGTAAGATAGTTGAAGATGAAAATATAATCACTATAATATATTATGTTTTGGTCTAGTTTGAGAGAGAAATCTATGAGAAATAATCAAAGATTAACAAAAGTGGAGTAAATATCCACAAATGGAAAAAATGATCCAACTATATTTAAAGCTAGTAATTCCCCCAACTGCATAACATGCTCATGGTAATCAATTTTTTTAATTACCATTTCTCTTAAATGTGAATCAAAAATCTTTTGATAACATTATATTAAAAAAATTGTACAGGGTACCATTGTATCTTGTTTGTTTCAATAAATACCCACATACTACTGTGTTGTGATGCATAATGTTTATAATATCCTAGGAGAAAAGATACACTATAAAGACCTACTTGAATATTAAATGAGGGTGAGGATTGAAGTATATTTTTTGTTGACTTCTATATTTCCTATTCTAGTTCATAGTTTGGATATTAAAATGGAAAAAATGTTATCAGAGATTTCATAGCATGGTCGTCTAATCATATAATGATACATGAGGTATGTATATAAAAAAATTCATATGAAAAACCTTTAATGATTATTGATAAAAGGTATGAAGCGATGCATGATATAATAAATGGATAATGCGGTTGGAAAATAGAAGGTTGAATAAAACAATATTGTGATTCAACCTAGAAAAAAACAACCTTTCAAGAGGATCTTCTTCGCACCAGATCCTGAGAAACATTTATTATCATTAAAATCTCATGAAGATACCACATTTAAAGAAAAATCTATGAATTATATTTAATATTAAAAAGAAATATATATAATTTTTTTAACATATGAAATTGGTTTTAAGAATCTAAAAGAGACTATTAAGCATGAATGGATGGGTGTCCCAGTTTTGAATATATACATAAGGTACATTTTCTTATTATGTATGCCCCAATAGTGAGATACTATGATTATTATCTCTAATAAATATTAATATATTATATTTGTATTTATAGTAAAACTAAATAAAGGGTTGATCATGCGAAACATGATTTGGATTCATTAATCTATATATCATTTCTATAGCAGAACATACATTGGATGATGAAGAAATTAATAAGGGGAAAATGTGTTATTTAAAAAGATTAATAAAAAAGTGTTATAAGACGGACTCTTTTTAATTCATAAAATGAAAATGTAAAACTCTAAAATCTAGTTACATAAAATATATTTTTAATTTTTTCGTTACATAATTGTTTTTATTTTTTAGGGGGCACTAGACGCTGATCGCAGTCAATCTAGAAACACGAAATATTTATTTTTTGATCCATTTCATGCATAACCTACCAACCAACCACACAGGGTGTGTATTGTGAATTTTTAATACCCTAAAATCAATATTTTATAGATAAAATTCTATTATAGGTTTTAGTCTATGTTTTAGAAGAATTTTATTATCATATGGAGGTTGTTAAATATATGATAAATCGTGGAATGAAGTTAGTGTCAAAATATAGAAAGATCGCGAATTACTAAAAATGAAAACAAATTAATTTATATATATAAATATTTAACTATAAAAACATTTCAGAACAATTTACTTATTTTGTTCAAAAATTATTTAGTGTATAATATAAGAAAATGAAATCGATTATGGATATTAGGTTTGTAGATATATGAGAAATACCATAAAGAATGAAAATAATAACATCCCCTAACAGGTAATTTCCAAAGGTAGTTATAATTTTAGTAAATATATTTCTTAATTATGTGTTTATATATATTTCCTTAGTACTATTAATATTGATGATAACCTAGATACTTCCAAGAAGAAATAAATTTATTTAGAGAAGAGTGAGAAATATACTTTTTGTCTGAATATATGTAGATTAAAATTTTAGGTGATTGCATACTATTTTCATGAACTTATATGATTTATAACTATCAAAATATATTTGGGGTGAGAAGAATTAGTTTTATAGATCTTATATATTATTTTTAATCTCATTCTGAAGGAGAATTATAATGGAATAAATCAATTTGTTTAGAAGTAGTAACCGTTAAATAATAAATTTTTTGGGAAATGGTAGATGGGAAGGTGTTTGAGGAAGCAGAGGGTGTACAGAACCAGAAATTTCATGAAATTTTTTTCATAAATACTTAGGAGTTTTACGAGTCTGTGGTTTCTGACGGCAACTGATTTCGAGGCCCGGTGTGCCCGGAATCAATTTTTGATGTTTTTTTCAGGTGCGTTTATTAAACGTATGTCCAGGTTTTTCAATCATTTGAACCACTACTCACAATTGAAATCTGAGGACACTGATGAACTCGTAACACCGGTGTTCTCTTAAGGGGACCTTTACCGTAGTTGTGTTTGCTCGAGAAGAGAAGTTAATTTTGGGGATTTATAATAAATTAAATAAAATTGTTGTAAACAATTTCATTTATGTTTTGTGGTTAATTCCTACAAGGGGAAGTTAGAGGTGGGGCCCATGCCCACATAACCTCCCATGAGAGGATAATGTTATTTGGGGCCCACATGAGCCCCTAACACTTTATCTTTCCTTGAACTCCCCATTAACTCCCCATCATTTAATTATACAACTCCTCTCTTTTGAATTTCAAACTCTTCACTTCCCTTCATTAATGTGGAGACTTTCCACCTCCCTTCCTTAAATTATACCAACTTAATTTATTAATTAATCGGCATAACATTTTTAATTAATTTTAACTTGTTTTTCCAACATTAGAAGAAGTAATATCATTCATTTCATGGGGTTGGCATAAACATGATTTGTTGGGACTTGAGAGGATTTAGAAGGAAGTGTTCCTCTCCGTGAAGAACACTCCTCAACTCGAAGAATGAAAAGAAATTTCCCTCCACTTTTATTTTCAACCAGTGCAAGATCATGAGGAACGCCTTTATCTTTTCTTCTTCCTCCGCGTCAAGGGAGAAGAAACCTGTCATGAGAAATGCTATCTATGACAATGACTCTTCCTCCAATGTTGATGGGACAACATCGTTCTCTGTGACGCTATTCTTCCGCAACGCCCGACTACCGTGACCCTCGTCTTCTGTGGCTCGACAACGTGCGATGTCAATTTCGAGGTAGGGGGTTTTTATAATTTTAGTTTAATAAAATTATACTCTAGACATTGTTGAATGCAAGTGATCGTCTTGGCCTCTTGATACCGCCTAACACGGAGGGCGTGGGCCAAACAAACATGTCCCGACAACCCTCCGTTGATCCACGTTTATATTGAAGATGGAAGTGGTGTCGGGAGGGGTGAGGGAGACCGGAAGTGACGACGACCGGAGATAAATGTGGTCGCGGGATGGACGCTTTCAGAAGAACCGCGTCCTGCAACCGCATGCCACTCGGCCGATGAAGAATCGGCCTGCCATAGCCGGCCGAGCTGGTGGAACCGCGACGCCACATGGCACCGCCCTGCGGAGGATTGTGGCCCGCGCTCTGCGAGCCGCTTCGGAGGACAAACTGGCCGGCTCGTCAGTCGTCTGGGTTAGTGGAGGCCACAACACCCACATGTGCCTTGTGGAAGGACAACGGCCTGATGTGCGGGCTGTTCGCTATGTGAAGACAGGCAGGCTTCGGTCGGCCCGATAGGAGGGCGGTGCCGCTCAGCGCTGCCGGTTCGGAAAAGCGGGGGGCCGTACCCCCCCCCCCCCCCATTTCTCGGCCTTTAGGGACAGGCCATGCCCCGTCGGGACGAGCCGCTTGCCACCGGGCCGGGACGTACCCCACCGGGCCGGGCTGACCCCTCTTCCTGGTCAAACCTGCAAAATCGGGCCGTGCCTACCCACCAACCCATTGGGTTTGACAGGCCGTGTAACACCCTAAGATTTTATGAAAAATATTCTTTTTAATTTCATTAATGTCTTGTGTTGTACGCTACACAAAAAGTAGCTTTCACAACATGCATCCTTTAATTTCCTTTCATTACACGCAATCACGACCATCCTAGATAGCGTGTGTAGTACGCAATACCGAGAATCACTAAACAACGATATGCTATTAAAATATTATTAGAACTAACCGTTATGAATATTAATAACCACTTTTTGGAATTTTGTAAATTTTATTTTTCAAAATGGACTTCATTTTTGGATTTGGAATATCGATATTTGCTTAGGGTGATATTTTGGTACTTTTTGGATAACATTCATATTCTGATGAATAGTGAAAATTACTAAATTTTAAATAAAAACAACTTTTTTAATAGAAATAATTAATAGTGATAAATTATTAATTTGATTGGTTTTAAAGTATATTTAAAATATATTTTTACAATTTAATACAATGTTGTTCATTGGATGTAATTTCACATTTAATCCAGACATAAACATGTGTCAATCATTTGATAGTTATTATCTATTAAAAACGCGCTATTTGTTTTGACGACTGGAATTAATTTTTAAATTAGTTAATGTAACTGATATGTTTTTAATATGTTAAAATAAACATCATTTCTGAATTCATAATATAAAATATAGCCTAGGCCTCATTTTTGGTATTTTTCTGGAAACTTTCATTTTTTGATAAATAGTGAAACCACTAAGTGGTAGTTAAAAAAACTAAATTTTTCATTACATATAATTTTACCGCTTCTGTGAGTAGAATTTTGAAAATCTTAGAGACACGGTTAATATCAAGGACTAAAATTTGGTTCAATGACATGAAAATAAATTTTGGTGAATAGTAACTGTTTACTTTTTTTTACCACGGTTAAAAGTAAATAGGGTAGTTAAGGGTAAAAATGATATTATTATTACCCTAACACATGTCCTAATTCTATTGGATAAGTTTAATTCGACCAAAAACAAACTTAGGAATAAAATATGACCATTTAGGACCACTTGGATTAGATTAGGACATTTATTATTAATTTATTTAAAGAAGGGTTAAAATAGTTAAAATCAATGTTTAATAAGTAGATAATTTTTAATATAGGTTTATGAATAAGATAAATTAGACTATAAATATTCATTAGAAATCTAATGAAAATTCCCTACCTAATGGTATTTTATTTGTAATTTTCGGACATTAAATTAATTAATTTATTTATGACACAATTATGATGCAGTAATTATCTTATTAATGAAATATTGACATAATTAATGTTATAAATACCAATATAAATGTAATTTGAGTATTTAGATTAATTACACTAATTTTATAGGTTAATATGACATGATAGTATTGATTTAATTAACTTTTTTCGAATTAATAATTCTGTTATGATTTTCACAAAAATCAATTACTAAATAGTTTCAAAATTGACATAAAATAGTTTTGAAAAACAATATTACATTATTAATTGTTATTTTATTTATAAAAATATATTTATCGGCCAAATGACTTATATAAAGTTATATATATTAATAATAAACAACTTGGGGTTCGTTTGGCTTGTTATAGTAAGATTATTAACCATATATTGTAAGAACACAAAAAGACAAGGTAAAAGTAAAATTATCTAACATAATGTTAAATCTAAATGATAAGGAAAAAATAGAAACATAAACTTGTCTAAATCCAATTGGATGAGAGTATTTAGACCCATACCCACCTTAACATTGAGATAAATCAATTTGGCGCTATTTAAAACCGAATTTGGATTTATAATAAAATAATATTTTTAGTTATTCCAAAGGTGCCCCACTCCTCCCTTATAAAAGAGAACCTCCTCCCTCTCTTCCTCACACCACTTTGAGCCTTCAAGCTCGTCCAAACCCTACCAAATTATCTTATCCACTTCCTTAGAAACATCTTAGAAGTCCTGGTCTTCTTCAAAGACCAATTTTAGTTCCCTAAGTGGAGGACTCAAAGAGGCGCTTCAAAGAAGAGGTAATGTCCGTTACCGATTCTTTCAACATTATTTCTTCTACCACTTCTTCTTCATAGGTTGTTTCATTATGAAGTAATAACATCAGTATCACTCATATACTGATATGTTATTATAAATATGAAACAACCCTATTTCAACATCTATCCATCCTACGGAAAATGAAATCACCGCGCAAGCGTACGTACGGAATACCATCTCCACGCCGTGGTGTAATCTATTTTCCACCACCACCTTACTTGGATGGGTATAATGGTGTAAATAATAACTATATATGATTATTGTAATGTGATATTGATTCTGAAATAGTATACATACACTCCAATAAAATTCCACGATCATGAGAATGATATCATCGCTCGTGCATACGTACGGACTACCGTCTCCACGACGCGATGAGATTGATTCTCCACGTTAACCATTCATGAATGATTATAAAGTATACATAATAAGTAATAATTAAATATATGAAATAATAATGATACTGGATTTATGTGTGTATATATATATTTCATCTACTTAATTTCATTCAACTCAATATGGAAACGAAAACAGTGTTCTTGCGTACGTACGGCCTACCGTCTCCATGAACGGTGTATTTCTTACCATTTACTAATCTATTATATATATGTATATTCTGAATATATTTAATATATAAATAATGTTTTATATTCTGGAATTATGTAATCATGATCTAAGTAATCATATGAATAATTACAAGTCAAAAAACGGATGAAAAATGAAACGATTTTACCCAAAACACTCTTTAACATGGAATTTACAAAAGAACGGGTAATATAAATTCATAAGTGAACCATATATGATATCATAACAATGAGTATGATTCTAGAATATGTCAATGACATTATTTAAACCATTATACAGGAGGTTTGGACACATACGAAGCAAATCAGACCTAAGGTAAGGGAAAATATCACAATCTCATTTTATCAAAGATTGTTTATACTTTGGTATTTACTGGGATGTATTTTATCATCCACATCCATGTTTACTTAGTATGAAATATTTTTTTCCATCCACCTATAATTTTTTAAATCCAATTTTACCCTTCGTTGAGTTTTTAGTAAAAGAAATGAAAGGAATATTTTGTTGTTTTTCATACGAGGAACCTTTTGACTTTTCAGACAAAATTACGAGAAGAATGTTTTTTTAACTTATATGGCATGAATAAATTTTTAAAACATTATTTCCAAGAAGATTCCTTTAAAAGTTTTCGAGTTTATTTTTAATCAACTTCTTTATGTTTAAAATTGTATAACATGTTATGAAAGAAAAATGTTTTTGAAGTAGAAAAGATATTTTCCTCAAGAATGGAGTTCAAGTATTTTATGAAAATTATTTTCCATCTAAGATAATAGAGGGTTCTGTTTCTATCCCTATTATTACATTGATTTGATTATGTTGTGATGGAATTATTTTTATGAATTCCTTTATCTTATAAGAATTGTTTTATGATGTCATGATGTTTAAGAATCCCATTATTATTACATGGGTTATGCTATGATGTATGGTTTATGATTTTGTGGAACACATAAGAATGGTATCATTATGAGATGGGTGGGAAATATATCTCCCTCCAATGCATTGGATAATGATTTTATATCTCATGAGATAGACATAGCTGGAACGACAGGTTAAACCGATTCAATGAAACATGACTGAAACGAGGAGTGAACTCGGTTCAGAAATGGACTTTGTCCACTAAGGTAGTCTTGGAAATGAGTCTTGACTAATAAGAAATGATTTTATATGATTATGTGTGTATTCCACAATGTTTTATGTCTTATGTTATGATTATTGGGATTACATTTCACTACTATGATTTATCCCATGTTATGATATTATGATCTGTTTTGCAGGTTATGATTTCCAAAATGTTATGTTCTTATGAATATGATGTGATTGATATTTCTTTTGTTTACCCTTACTGAGAATTTTAGCTCACCCTTTTATGTTTTCTTTTCCCCAGGATATAAAGAAAGGTTTGAGGTTAATAAAAGAAGATCTTTATGAGAGATGTTGAAGATCTTTCACCGCGATTAGAAGATTATATTCCGAGTTTCCAAAGACAATAAACTATTATGGTCCTTGTGTGTGTGTTTTTGTTTTGTACTAAGTATTCCGAAAAAGTAATGTAATGTCCATGTATGTTATGCTTCAGGTCTCTACAGTTGGTATTAGAGGAAAGGTTTAGTCAACCTTTGGAAACTAGGATGCGAGAACATTAGTGAGATCCCTAGAGATATTTCTAAGGTATGTCTAGGGATGACCCTAAGGTTAAGTATAAGTATAATTTATAGTACTAGAATTACGGTAACCCAAGATGTAAGATATTGAAGGTACTCCCCCTTTATTATATTATTTTCCCTAGCGTGATTTAAGCCTCTCACACTATTAATTTTGGTTTTTAGAAAATGGCTGGAAATAAGATGATTCACGATAATGGAGCATATGATGGACAATGGATTGATATTCTTCATGAGAAACCAAATGAAATGGGATTTGGAAGTCCAAAAATCATTATCATGCCGAATCAGCAATCTCATAATATGATCAATAAACTCAAATTTGGTAAGTTTCCTTACTCGGCTAATAAGAGAAAGATGGAGTTTCATGATGATCATAGAGGAAATAAAGTTCAATTTCCCCTATGTAAATCATGTGGGAAGAGGCATCAAGGAGAATGCTTCAAAGGAACTAGAAGTTTCTTTGGGTGTGGAAAAGAAGGACACAAAGCCAGTAAGTGCAAAGGAAAAGGTTCAGTTAACACCATGGATGAGGATAATGGTATTGCTACGACATCAACAATGGTTAAATGTTTTAAATGTGGAATGGACGGGCATTATGAAAACCAATTCCCTAAGGGAAAGTCTCATGAAGAGAATCAGTATGGTCGTGTGGGTAGTATTTATGTTGATGATGTTGAAGAGACTACAAATGATATGTGAGTTGAAATAATTTTGAAGCTTGATCAATGGTTTAAGAAGGTAGTGGAATGATTACATGTTTATCATGTGTAATGTTGTATAAGAAATCTCATGGTACTATGGAATAAAGAGACATCTAAGGATTCTTACACTATTGTCTTTCTTTATGTTTTTAAAATGTATGATGAATGGTACCCGTAACCATGAAAGGTTATTCAAATATTTTTGGAAAGTAGATGATATGCGCATAATGAAGGGATAAGGAGAAAATTAAATGTTTGATAGTATTCATGAGCTCATGACTAATATAAGGAAATAGTTATATCATGGTTTGAGCATATAGAATTTTGGGGTTTTGGTTTGTGGAAAGAGTTAACTTTTGACAGCACTCATGTTTTCACTAAGGTTCAATGGGTATTCATTTTTTTTAAGAGAATACATGATTAAGGCCTTCGATCATTTGGAATGTGACCAACAAGAAATATCTTATTATATATGGGGATCAACGATGGTATTAACATGCTTGTTATATGAAATATCTGGTAATTGTTTTCACTATAATATGACAATGGACTGTAATATTATGGATAAGCCTAAAGATTGGAAGGGAATATGTTGGACATAAATTAGTATTGTTTAAGGATAGAACCTTTTTCGATATTATTTATGGGATGTTATAGTAATGTAGTTTTAGAAAAAGGACAACCTGCAGGATGAGTGACAGCCCATCGCGTCGGACAAGGCTGTGGGAATCGAACCCACAACCGAAGTGCGACTGGCCTTTATCGCCTACCACTAGCCTACAGGAAGTCCCTGTTTAGTAGAAACTAGTTTTATTATATGAAGCAGTATAATATGTGAAGTATAAATCCATTTTAGGAACCATATATGATTAATCTCACTATAGATGGACTTATGTATTTTTTGATAACTTTTCTAACCTTTTGTTTGAGACAGATGGAATGACCCATCATTCTATCACATGATCTGCTAACACATCACGAATGAAAAATTCAACTTCATTTATTTAATAGATGAAGTTGAAATTGTCTAAAGAACGACCAACAGTGAGACTACCAAAATCACAAAAGTATTTCTTTTAATTCCAATTTCATTAACTTTAGGGAAATGATCTTGAATACCAAAAATGTTGTCCTAGTGCTCTTATATCTGATGAATCATATGGTACCTTAAATCGTCACAAATTTATTGCATTGTGATTGCTGGATTTTCCATAGCCATGTTCTCTACCACACTCCATCAGAACATGATGGTTACATTTCTCTTCCATATACATATTTTCACCTATGTGGAAACCCAGTGATTAGTTTATTTCGGTAACCGTTACGTTTCATACTTTTTTTTAAAGATTGGTTTTGGTATTCCTTTTTACGATGTGAGTTTCTATTAAAGAAACCTTCGAGTAGTAAACCATTTATAACTCCGATGAATTTCGAGGGAGAAATTCATTTTAAGGGGGGTAAAATGTAACACCCAGAGATTTTATGAAAAATATTATTTTTAATTTCATTAATTTCTTGTGTTGTACGCTACACCAAAAAGAGCTTGCACAACACGCATCCTTGAATTTCCTTACATTACACGCAATCACGACCTTCCTCGATAGTGTGTGTTGTACGCAATAACGAGTTTCACTAAATAATGATATGCTATTAAAATATTAATTAGAACTAGTCGTTATGAATAGTAATAACCACTTATTGAAAATTTGTAAATTTTATTTTTCAAAATGAACTTCATTTTTGGATTTGGAATATCGAAATTAGCGTAGGGTGAAATTTTGGTACTTTTCAGATAACTTTCATATTCTGATGAATAGTGAAAATTACTAAATTTTAATTAAAAACAACTTTTTTAATAAAAATAATTAATAGCGATAAATTATTAATTTGAGTGGTTTTAAAGTATATTTATAATATATTTTTACAATTTAATACAATGTTGTTCATTGGATGTAATTTCACATTTAAACCAGACATAAACAAGTATCAATTATTTGATAGTTATTATCTTTTAAAAACAAGAAATTTGTTTTGACGACGGGAATTAATTTTTAAATTAGTTAATGTAACCGATATGTTTTGAATATGGTAAAATAAACATCATTTTTTAATTTATAATATCAAATATAGCTTAGGCCTAATTTTTGGTATTTTTCTAGAAACTTTCATTTTTTGATGAATAGTGATACCACTAAGTGGTAGTTAAAAAACTGAATTTTTCATAAAACATAATTTTACCGCTTCTGTGAGTAGAATTTCAAAAATCCGAGAGACACTGTTAATATCAAGGACTAAAATGTGGTTCAATGAGATGAAAATAATTTTTGGTGAATAGTGACTTTTTAGTTTTTTTACCACGGTTAAAAGTAAATAGGGTAGTTAAGGGTAAAAATGATATTATTATTACCCTAACACATGTCATAATTCTATTTGATAAGTGTAATTCGACCAAAAACAACCTTAGGAATAAAATATGACCATTTAGGACAACTATTATTAGACTAGGACATTAATTATTAATTTATTTAAAGAAGGGTTGAAATAGTTAAAATCAAAGTTTAATAAGTAGAAATTTTTCAATATAGGGTTATGCATAAGATAAATTTGACTATAAATATTCATTAGAAAGATAATAAAATTCTATATATAATGGTATTTTAGTTTTAATTTTTAGACATTAAATTATTTAATTTATTTATGACACAACGATGATGCAGTAATTATCTTATTAATGAAATATTGACATAATTGATGTTATAAACACCCAAGTAAATGTAATTTGAGAATTTTTATGAATTACACTACTTTTCTAGGTTAATATGACATGTTAGTATTTATTTAATTATCTTTTTTAGAATTAATCATTCTGTTATGATTTTCACAAAAATCAATTACTAAATAGTGTCAAAATTGACATAAAATAGTTTTTAAAACAAATATTATATTATTAATTATCATTTTATTCAAAAAATCTATGGTTCAGAAAAATGACTTAGATAAATTTATATATATTAATAATAAACAACTTGGGGTTTGTTTGGCATATTATAGTAGGTTTATTAACCTTATATTGTAAGAACACAAAAAGACACGGTAAAAGTAAAATTATTTAACTTAATGATAAATCTAAATGATAAGGTTAAAATAGGAACCTAAACTTGTCTTAATTCTATTCGATGAGAGGATTTCGACCCATCCCCACCTTAGCTTCTAAATAAATCAATTTTGAGCTATTTAAAACCGAATTTGGCTTTATAATAAAATAATATTTTTAGTTATTCCAAAGGTGCCCCTATCCTCCCTTATAAAAGGGCACCTCCTCCCTCTCTTCCTCACACCACTTTGATCCTTCAAGCTCGGACAACCCCTGAAAAAATATCTTCTCCACTTCCCTAGAAACATCCTAGAGGTCCTTGTCTTCTTCAAATACCAATTTTAGTTCCCTAAGAGGAGGACTCAAAGAGGCGCTTCAAAGAAGAGCTAATGTCCGTTACCGATTCATTCAACTTTATTTCTTCTTCCACATATTCTTCTTAGGTTGTTTCATTATGAAGTAATAACATCAGTATCACTCATATACTTATTTGTTATTATAAGTATAAAACAACCCTATTTCACCATCTATCCATCCTACGGAAAACGAAATCACCGCGCGTGCGTACGTACGGAATACCGTCTCCACGCCGTGGTGTAATCTATTTTCCACCACCACATTACTTGGATGGGTATAATGTTGTATATAATAACTATATATGATAATTGTAAAGTGATATTGATTCTGAAATAGTATACATACACTCCAATACAATTCCATGATCATGAGAATGATATCATCGCTCATGCGTACGTACGGACTACAGTCTCCACGATGTTATGAGATTCATTCTCCACGTTATCCATTCATGAATGATTATAAATTATATATAATAAGTAGTCATGAAATATATTACATAATAATGAAATTGGATTTATGTGTATATATATGTATGTCATCTACTTTATTCCATTCAACTCAATAAGGAAACGAAAACAACGTTCATGCGTACGTACGGCCTACCGTCTCCATGAACGGTGTATTTAGTTCCATTTACTAATCTATTATATATATGTGTATTCTGAATATATATTATATATAAATCATGTTTTATATTCTGGAATTAATTAATCATGATCTATGTAATCTTATGAATAAATACAAGTCAAAACACGGACGACAAATGATACGATTTTACCCAAAACGCTCTTTAACATGGAATTTACAAAAGAACGGGTAATATAAAGTCATAAGTTAACCATATATGAAATAATAACAATGAGTATGATTCTGGAATAAGTCAATGTCATTATTTAAATAATTATACAGGAGGTTCGGACACTTACGAAGCAAATCAGACCTAATGCAAGGGATAATATCACAATCTCATTTTATCCGAGATTGTTTATACATCGGTATTTACTAGGGTGTATTTTATCATCCACATCCATGTTTCCTCATTATGTAATATTGTTTACATCCACCTATAATTGTTTAAATCCAATTTTACCCTTCGGTGAGTATTGAGTAAAAGAAATGAATGGAATCTTTTGTCGTTTTTCGTACGAGGTACCATTTGACTTTTCCGACAAAAGTACGAGAAGAATGTTTTTTTTAAATTATATGGCATGAATGGATTTTTAAAAAATTATTTCAAAGAAGCTTCCTTTACAAGTTTTCATGTTTATTTTTAATCAAATTCTTTTAGATTAAAATTGTATGACATGTTATGAAAGAAAAATGTTTTTGAAGTAGAAAGGATATTTTCCTCAAGAATGGAGTTCAAGTGTTTTATCTAAATTTATTTTCCATCTAAGATAATAGAGGGTTCTATTTCTATCCCTATTATTACATTGTTTTGATTATGTTGTGATGGATTTATTCTTATTAATTACTTTATCTTATATGAATTGTTTTATGATGTCATGATGTTTAAGAATCCCATTATTATTACATGGGTTATGCTATGATGTATGGTTTATGTTTTTGTGGAACACATAAAAATGGTATCATTATGAGATGGGTGGGACCTATATCTCCCTCTAATGCATTGGGTAAAGATTTTATATCTCATGAGATAGACATGTCTGGAATGGAAGGTTACACCCGTTCAGTGAAACAGGAATTAAACGAGGAGTGAACTCGGTTCAGAAATGGACATTGTCCACTAAGATAGTCTTGGAAATGAGTCTTGACTAATAAAAAATGATTCTCTATGATTATGTGTGTATTCCACAAAGTTTCATGTTTTAGGTTATGATTATTGGGATTACATTTCACTACTATGATTTATCCCATGTTATGATATTATAATCTCTTTTGCAGGTTAATATTTCCAAAATGTTATGTTCTTATGAATATGATGTGATTGATATTTCTTTTGTTTACCCTTACTGAGCATTTGAGCTCACCCTTTTATGTTTTCTTTTCCCCAGGATATAAAGAAAGGTTTTTGGTTAAAAAAAAGAAGATCTTTATGGGAGATGTTGAAGATCATTCACAACGATTAGAAGATTATATTCCGAGTTTCCAAAGACACTAAACTATTACAATCCTTGTGTGTGTGTTTTTTTATGTACTAAGTATTCTGAAAAAGTAATGTAATGTCCATGTACGTTAAGCTTCGGGTCTCTACAGGTCAAGCCTGATTAACTTAAATAAGAATAATATTAATATCGCGTGTTCGATCAACGCGCCCTTTATGGCACTAGGATCCTCACAATGAGGCGGTACTTTTGTGATACTCTTAGTGTGTTTTGGATGACTTTAAAAATGGCTGGGATTGGATCGAGTGTAAATCCAACCAGGCCCCTAGAATGGAAAAGCCAGTATCTCTCAGACCGGATGCCCATTTGACAAACCGTTAGCGGCGTTGGTAATCTCATTGAGTAGCAGTCCCTTGAGTACACCCCATGGGAGTTCGGGGTAATGTTGAGTTACAGTCGGGTTGGTTCGTACACAAAACCAACCGGCCCCCCGGGACTAAAATGCTAATAACTCACAGATCGGGCGTCCGATTGATGCGTCGTCTATTGCGTCAAGACCTCTATGACGAGGCGGTACTTTGAGATACTTATATGTGAGACTTCATGATACATGGAGTATAGGCTTGTGGCACGTGGAGCGGACCCTCCCGATTACGAGCGACCATATTGCAGAGACCTAGTAGCTAGCTGAGACTTGATAACTACTTATCGATCGACTCGGAGTGATTCAGATGGCACAGTGGGGAGCTCATGGTAGTAGCAGTAGACCCACAACAGAGGAGAGCTTGGTTGTAGCGGAAGACCAACAGTACTTGATAGAAGGAATACCTCTGTATGCTATGTGGGGGAGCGCTCGGTTGTAGCGGCAAACCCATGGTGGGAAGCGCTTGATTATAGCATCATTCAAACAATACTCAATAGCTAGAGTACATCAGTAGTCCCAGGGTAGTGGGAAGTTCTTGGTTGTAGCGGCGGGCCCAGAGTTCTCGACAAAGGAGGAGCTCTCCAGCAGCCGTGGTTTCGACATCGTGAATAAAAATCATAGATTGAGCTGAGTCAATGACCACTGTGTTTTCCTCATGATTTAGATGGGTTACTTGATAAATTAGGTATATGTATGGGAATATAACTAAGTAATGGTTAACTTTTGAAATCATATATTTTGGTTTCTCCTTGTTGGATTTTTTGAGACTTTGAGGGTCTCGGGGTCCCTACTGAGTATCGTTATACTCACCAATGCATGGGAAATTCCCCGCACCTCGTTGCATTGGATGCAGACGACAGAAAGCGCTAACCGCCGCTGAGTGTACGAGGACATGACAATACCCGGAGGTGGACCTCATGACTAGATGGTACCCGGAGGAGACTGACGGGCATGGACCACTGAGGAGGCTTTTTATACCAACAATTCAGATAGGATCTGTGGTGGATGATCCAGGAGCAGTTAGACACCTTCATGCTATTTTTCTTTTAGTGGTACCTGTTTGTACATTCCCTGTACGTTACTTTAGGGATTGTATTTACGACCCCCTTTAATTTCAACATACTTGTTACACAGTTTCTACTTAGTTTTTGCTTCCGTTTGTACTCTGGTTGTGTGTTTATGTTTTTTAAAGGTGACAACTTCCCAGTTTTAGGGAATTATTCCTTTGGTGCTAGTCGCCAGCCCCTGGACTATTGAAGGTGGGATTGGGGTAGTCACGATGTGGGTCCTAGGGTACGGGTCATGACAAGTTGGTATCAGAGTAGTTGGTTTTACCGTAGAACATAGAACTCTAATATTTCTTTTCTGTGAAGCAATATTTTAAGGGTACTAAGTGTGGTTTTCAGTTCAGGGAGTCCAGTGTTGGTGCAGGCGGCCGATGTATTCATACACCGGGACCCTGACTTATGATTTCCATCTCCGTGAACGAAAACACTAATTGTGTGTGCGTTTCAAAAGTTTTTATTAAGTTAGCTCAAACTAGGTCACCTCAACATGTATAGTCTTTTGACCACATCGCATGTGTTTCTCTTAGGATGCCTCCCCGTGGATGACCAGCTAGAGCCCCATGATTTGTATGTTCTAACAGCCCGCCGAGCGACGAGGCCTCAGTACAGGTCCCTCTTCTAGTTGAGGCACCAGTGGAGGCACCGGCAGTACTACTCCCTATTGGGACACCGATGAAACCAACCCTAGTAGTAGATGATGCACTCCTCTTGAGCGTGTTTCATGAGTTCCAGCGCCCAAGGCCACCTAGGTTCCGGGGAGAGACAGACCCACAGGTGGCTGAGGATTTGTTGGAGACTGTGGTTAGAGTCTTCAGGCTAGTAGCGACACCAGCAGACATTATGGGGATCCTCGCTGCTATCCTCCTTCAGGCAGTAGTTGGCAGATGGTGGAGCCTAATGCTCTAGGTCCACAATGAGGCGACACATCTCTAGGCAGACATCGAGAGCCTGTTCAAGGAGGAGTTTGTCCCAACCACCCATCGAGCGGTGTGGACACAGGAGCTACTTCATCTGTAGAAGGGAAACATGAGTATATCTTAGTACTCAGCAAGGTTCACCGACCTATCACGCTAGTCCACTGATATGGTATGAGACTCATTATTTAGGGCCCAGACCTTTGAGCAGTGACTCATGTGAGAGATCAGAGCTTCAGTTATCTCTCACAACATCCCGAGAAAGATGGGGGTTTGGAGCAAGCCCTCATTGTATAGATTTTATTTGCTGAGTAGTCTACAATAGAGGGACACACCACTAGTCGACTTGTAGTAGAGTCTTCTGCAGCTGGCAGAAGAAAGAATAGGTTGAGGTCCAAGAGGACCAAAACCACAGGTGGTTGACCGCATGACTCAGGATCATGTGTGCGAGGAACCTGGGGTGGATAATGACATACCAAAAGCCGACTATATTACTCCTACGGCAGGATTGGTCACAAGGAACGTGACTGTCCTACCCGCCTTGCAGATAATCATAAAATAGATGAAAGACGTCCCAGACATAGGTGGATGTTCGATCAAGGTGGACCGCAAGGAGCAGGAGATTGAGGCAGAGGAGCTGCCTGTGCAACTAGTGGTGGATGACCCTTTGATGTGTTGCCACCACCACCACCAGGAGTTCCACCCCGACCCTTATAATGGGTGGACAGGGGAGAGAACAACTTGAGGTAGCTGAAGCATATGACTATAGAGCTCTGGAAGTTGGTGGACAAGAGCAGGAGGCCTTTGTTCTTGGTGATTCAAGCATTATTAATGCCATTTTTATGGTTGCTTTGTGACTTTGTACTTCGTGCTGTAGTAATAAAAGACAGGTATCCTTGTGACATTTTCTTTCCTTCCTTTTTGTGTGGTTAATACTTAGAGGTTCCGGTTAAAACTTTTCACCTCACCCTCACTATTGGGATTTCTACTGGAGGAGACCTAGTACCCACACAGTGATGCCGACAGTGTGACTCAACCTTTGGAGGCAAGAGTAACAGTTGGATCTCTTAGTAGTAGTGTCGAGGCCTTATGACGTCATCCATGGCATAAATCAGTATCATTGATTTCAGGATTGACTGTAGTAGGCAAAGGATGTGGTTCATCTAGTGGATGAGACCAGATTTCCCTTTTCATCAACGGAGAACTCTTAGCTTCTCTTGTAGTACGTAGATGAAGAAGGGTGAAGACGATTTCTTACAGTTGGCTAGTCTCACCCATTGTTCGTTGAGCGAACAGTTTATGGTTTACTCAAATCACGAAAGTCTCAGGTGTATCTTCTCTCAGAAGGACCTGAAACAGAGACAGTGGCGATGTCTTGAGTTCCACCAGGACTATGAATTCGAGATAATCTATACTCCTAGGAAGGGGAACGTGGTATTGGATGCTCTCAGCAATAGTTTAGGCATTCAGCTGCTTGGAGAGACGACAAAGCAGCTGGCTGCGTTGCTGATATCCTTTGTGGATATGGATGGTGCATCCTATCTCCAGTCACTCCTCCCATTATACAATAGAGTAGGCAATGTGGCTTACCGCCTGGACCTTCCACCTCAGTTGCACCAGGTGCACGACCTCTTCCACGTATCTCAGTTGAGGAGATGCGTGCACGACCCGTCCCACATCATCGGCCATGGAAAGGTGGACATCGATGATGTGGATACTTTCACGGAAGTTCCAGTGGAGATTGAGGATCAATATGAGTGGGTACATCATGGATGGTCGATTACTCTGGTATGCATTTATTGGAAACACGGGAACCTCCGGTAGAGCACATGGGAGCAGGAGGCTCGGATGCGTTCTCAGTACCACTTTAGTTTCCCTAGTGTGTGTTTTAGCTTTACGGGGACATAAAGTCCTGAGGTGGGGGTAATGTAAGGACACGGAAATTTCAAAGTAATTCTTTTCTTACATAATTTGTAATTTTACGAGTCTGCAGTTTTTGATGGCACTTGATTCCAAGGCTCGGTGTGCCCAGAATCAATTTCTAAAGATTTGTTTGGGCACGTTCAGCAAACATACATTTGGGTTTTTCTATCTTTTGAACTGGTGCTTGGAATTGAAATCTGAGGACACCGATGAACTCACAGCACCTATATTCGCTTAAGGGGACCTTTACCGCTGTTTCATTTTCTAGGGAGGAGAAGTTAATTTTGGGGATTTATAATAAATTAAATAAAATTGTTGTACACAATTTAATTTTTGTTTAGTGGTTAATTCATACAAGGGGAATTTAGACATGGGGCACACACCCACATAACCTCTCATGAGAGGATAATGTGAGGTGGGGCCCACATGATCCCCTAACTCATTAACTTTCATTGAACTCCCCATTAACTCCCCATCATTTAATTGGAAAAATCCTCTATTTTTAATTTTAAAATCTTCACCTCACTTCATTAAGGTGGATCCTTTCCACCTCCCTTGCTTAAATTATGCCAACTTAATTTATTAATTATTTGGATTAACTTTTTAAATTAATTGTAACTTGTTTTCACAACATTAAGAAAAGGAATATCCTTCATTTCAGGGGTTTTGAATAAACTTGTGTTATTTGGACTTGAGAGGATTTATAAGGAAGTGTTCCTCTCTGCGAAGAACACCCCATGACTCGATGAGTGGGAAGAAATTTCTCTCCACATTTATTTTCAACCAGAGAAAGATCATGAGGAATGCCTCCATCCTTTCTACTTCATCCGTATCAAGGGAGAAGACACCGCTCATGGGGAATATCATTTATCACAATGAATCATCCTTCAACTTTGACGGAACAACACCATTCTCCGTGATGCCATTCTTCTGCGACGCCCGACTACTGTGACTCTCTTCTTCTGTGGCTCGACGATGTGTCATGTCAATTTCGAGGTAGGTGGTTTGTATCATTTTAGTTTAATATAATTATACTCTAGTAATCATTTAATGCAAGTGATTGTGTTGGCCTCTTGATATCGCCTAACGTGGAAGGAGCGGGCCGAACAAACATAGTCGGACGACCCTCTGTTGATCCACGTTTATATTGGTGATGGAAGCGGTATTGGGAGAGGCGATGGCGACCAGAAGCGACGGAGACCGGAGATAATGGCAGTCACGTGCCAGCCGTGTGGGGATGAACCATGGCCCGCAACCGCGGGCTGCTCGACTGAAGAAGAACTGGCTGGCCGCAGCCGGCCGGGCTGGAAGAACCACAACACCCCATGGCACCACAATTCAAAGGACCATAACCTACGCTTTACAGGCCACTTCGGCAGACGAACAGGCCGGGATGGAGGAGGTCGTGGCACCTGTAGGTGCCGTGCTGGAGGACAGCGGCCTGCTGTGCGGGCCTCTCAGACCAGGAAGACTGACCGACTTCGGCCGGCCGGATTGGAGGGAGGCGCCGCTCAGTGCCTCCAGTTCGGGAAAGCGGGGGGCCACGCCCCCACCACATATCGCTCGGCCAGCTGGGCCAAGCCGAGGCCAGCCGCAGGGCGGGCCGCGCCACGCCGGGTTGGACCGCGCCACGCTGGGTAGGGTTGTGCCCCACTGGGGCGGGCCATGCCACG
The DNA here is from genome assembly GCA_963277665.1 of Viscum album. Classification (NCBI taxonomy): domain Eukaryota; kingdom Viridiplantae; phylum Streptophyta; class Magnoliopsida; order Santalales; family Viscaceae; genus Viscum; species Viscum album. The sequence continues at coordinate 579,064,128 of OY728138.1, read as the reverse complement.
CTGGGCGGGGCCTGGCCGTACCCCTCCGGGCCTGGTCAACCCCCTTGCCGGGTCGGACCCACCAAATCGGATCGATCTGACCCGTCAACCAATTGGGCATGATGGGCAAGGCCCGATTCACTTAAATGAGAATAAATTTAAGACCGTGCGTCCGATCGATGCGCCGTCTACAACACCGAGATCCTCGCAATGAGGAAGTCCTTTTTTGATAATCTTAGTTAGTTTAGAATGACTTTAAAAAACTAACGGGTTTGGATCGAGTGTAAATCCAACTGGGCCCCTGGAACGGAAAAGCCATTATCTCTCAAACTGGACGTCCGTTTGACGAACCCTCAGCAACGTTGGTAATATCGGTGAGAAAAGGTACCTTGAGTACACCTAATGGGAGTTTGAGGTAAAGTTGTGTTACGGTCGGATTGGTTCTTACACGAAACCAACCGGGCCCCTGGGACTAAAATGCTAATAACTCACAGACCGTGCGTCTGATTGACGTGCCGTCTGTTGCCTTGAGACCCCTATGACGAGGTGGTCCTTTGAGATACTTCTACATGAGACTTAGTGGAACTTAGAGTATCAAATTCTGTCACATGGAGCGGACCCTCCCGGTTATGAGAGAGCAGATTGTAGAGACCTAGTAGCTGACTGAGACTTGAAGACTGATGATTGATCGACTCGGTGTGATTCGGATTGCCCAGTGGGGAGCGCTTGGTTATAGCAGTAGACCTGCGGAACTTGACAGAAGGATTACCTCTATAGGCTATGAGGGGGAAGGCTTGGTTGTAGTAGAAGACCCTTGGTCGAAAGCGCTTGGTATTAGAAACATGCTCACAGTACTCGACTGGTAGAGTACTTCAACAGTCCAAGGTTATTGGGAAGTGCATGGTTGTAACAGAAGGGCCACAGTACTTGACAGAGGAGGATCTCTCCAAAATCCATGGTTTCAAAATCATGAATAAAAATCCTAGTTTTACCTAAGTCAATTACCTCGGTGTTTTCCTCATGATTGAGATGGGTTACTTGATAACATAGGTATATGTATGGTCATATACCTAAGTAATTATTAACTGTTGAAATCATACTATATGGTTTATCCTTGTTGGATTTTTTGAGACCATGAGGGTCTCGGGGTCCCTAATGAGTATAGTTATACTCACCCCTGCAAGGGAAATGCCCGCACCTCATTGTGTTGGATGCAGACGACGAACAATGCTAATCGGGGCTGAGTGTATGAGGACTGGACAGTACCTGGAGGTGGACCTTATGACGAGACGGTACCCGGAGGATACAGACATGCGTGGAGCACTGAGAAGGCTTTCTGTACTTACCCATCAGGTAGGATCCGTGGTGGACGATCCAGGAGCTTCTATACACCTTCAAAGTTTTTGTCTTTTAGTTGTACATGTTTTTCCTTTCCTTGTACTTTACCGTTGGGCTTGTATTTCCAGCCCCCTTTACTTTCAGCATAATTATTACACAGGTTTTACTTTGTGTTTGATTTCTCTTGTACTCTTGTTATGTGTTTATGATTTTTAAAGGCAACACCTTCCTAGTTTTAGGGAATTACACCTTTGGATCTAGTTTCCAGCCCTTGGCCTATGGAAGCCGGGCTTGGGGTAGCCACGATGCGGGCCCCATGGGACGGGTCGTGACAGAGGTGGAGGTAGAGGTGGAATAGGAGGCATAGTCAATGTTGGAGACTAACATAGAGATAAAGGTAGATGCAGAGATCCCGGCAGAGGTTGAGACCGAGTCACTGGATTTAAAACAGTAAAATTGTGTGGAAATAAAGTAAAATGAGGGTAATACCTAGATTGTGTTCAAGAAAAATTATTGAAATGTCCACACAACACTTTTATCTTAATATAAGAGCTATGTTGAAAGTGTTATATGAGTCTTATTGAAATAATCATTTCACCACTTTTTAATGTTATTATATAAAGGGTAGTAATCCACCTGTAAGATTATTCTATGATGGAAGCTTTAATTTCTTCAGTAGTGTAATTTAAGCTACATCTGTACAACTCCCAGTCATCGAATATAGATATATATATAACAACTTAATTTTTTGAATATATATGTGTGTAATAAACCACCTAATAAATATTTTTATAAGTGAACAATTAAAGGAAAAAAATCATTGATAACCAATAAAACATTCTCATATTTTCATGATATTTTAGGATAATTATTATTAAGTAATTTTTGATATGTACGAATCAGTATCATGTCGGAACAACACATGATGCAACCTTTATGACTATAAGTGCATGTCTCTACTTGAAAATGACAGTTTAGTAAAAAAATAATTAGCTTACTCAAAACTATGGAAATGCATTCATCTTTTTTTGATACATTAATAAAATGATATATAATTTATTTTAGTTGTTTCAAAATTAGCAACACCTAAATATGTTGCACAATGTGACGGGTATGAATTCATGTGTGTCATTTTATTCAAAATTGACGTTATTTTTTTGTGAAAAAAATGACATACTCAAAACTAGGAAAACATATTTGTATTGTTTTGGTACGTTTTTAAAATAATCAATAAGTCATTATTGATGAATTGGAATCATCCTCATATCAATATGACTCGTAGTGTGGACGTTATGACTCAAAGTGTATGTTATCAGTTTAAAATTGACATTTTAATTAAAAAAAAGTGTCACTCAAGGAAAACTGAGAAAGCACACTAATATTATATCTATAATATGTAAAAATGATTAATAATTCTTTTCTGATGTATAGTATTATATCTCATATAGAACCCACACACAATAAATCCTCTATGACTAAAAGTTCATGTTTCTAGTTCATAATGACATTTTAGTAAAAAAAAGTTGCATACACAAAACTGTACAAACACATTAATATTTTGAAAATAATTTAGTGAAGTGATGTATAAATAATTTTAGATGTGATGGAATCAGATTCAATCCAAGTTGATTCACTGTGTGACTGGTATGACTCAATGTGAATCATTTTAATCAAAATTGACATTAATTTTATTGTAAAAAACTAACAATTTCAAAATCAAGAAAACACATTTAGATTATTTTGGTACATTAGAAAAATGATATATATTACATTTTGTATTTGTAGTAAATTTTCTCACCTCAATTAAACTGATGGTGTGATTAGTATGACTGAATATGTCCATTATCATTTTAAAATTGAAAATTTGAAACAAAATAGTGTCTATCACTGAAAACCAAGAAAAATGATCAGATTTTCTTAATAATTTATTATAAAAATTCATAGTTAATATTCCTACATATAGGAATTAGTCTCATTTAAAACCCACACAAGATTGAACCACTATGACTCAATGTTCTTGTTTTTATATTAAAATGATATTTTATTAAAAAACACAAGTGCCGTATTGAAAACAAAGGAATAAAATTATGAATGTTTTTAAACTTTATAAAAATGATCCATTTGTTATTTGAGATTTGTATTAATAATCGTCACCTCAATATGACATATGATGTGATAGGTATGACTCCCAATGTATCTTTTAATTCCAAAGTCGCATTAATTTTAGTGAAAAATGGCATACTCAAAATCAATAAAACACATTAATATTGTTTTGTAACTTACAAAAAATGAGCCAAAAGTAATTTTCGATGTGTAGGGATTAGTTTAACATAAATCTGACTTACGGTGTGACCGATATGACTCAATGTGTACGTTATCAGTTTGAAATTTTCATTTAAATACATAAAAAGTGGAAGTCCCTGAAAAACAAGAAACCATGCTCAGATTATCTTGGTAACTTGTGAAAAAGGTTAGTAATTCATTTGTGATGTGTAATAATCAATATCATAACAAAACCACACATGATGCATCCTATATGACTAAAAGGGCATGTTTCCAGTTTAAACTGACATTTTAGTAAAAACACATGTTTTATACTCAAAAATGGGGAAACACATTCATATTGTTTTGATACTTTATTAAAATGATGCATAAGTCATCTGAGACTTTTATGAATCACATGCACCTCAATATGACGCACAGTGTGGCCGAAATGAATCCATGTATGACTTTTTATTCAAAAATGACATTAATTTTTCTAGAAAAAATAACTAAAATACTCAAAACCAAGTTACGCCATTCCGATAATTTGGTACTTTAGGAATACAATACAGAAGACATTTTTGACTTATAATAATCAACCAAACTTCAAATTGACTCATGGTGTGACTAGTATGACCCCAGGTTTTCCTTTTAATTCAAAATTGAAATAAATTTTGGTAAAAAACAATTGACATACTTCATAATAGTGTTTTTTCTCGTATTTTTATTTGTAAATTTATTTCCTTTAAATTCGGTATCAATATATGACATTTCTAATTTCTTCAATTGTTTTTATGCTATTTCTGGTGATTCAGTTTATTTTACAGCACATTACATGCACTCATTCTAGTGATACAGTGTGTTATATCATCACATTCCAATATTTACCTTTATCAGTGATACTAAATGCACTGAAAAATGGTGTTTTTAGCAACTATTTTAAAATATCATATAAAAGATTGATTTATCATCAATTATTTATACTGAAAAATCACCACTTTATCAGAACATTTCTAGCGCTAATAAACTGGTAGGCCTTTTAACCACACTTGGACATTCAATTCGTTTTTAGCATCGATAAAGGCTTATTATAGTGTTTTTAAAGGTTACTTTTTTACTAATTTATATAATATAAGAATTTAGATGCATTTTCATACATATTGAACTTCATTTAACTAGATCATTTTCAGTAAATTATCTCATTATATGGGATTAAAAAGTTGTTATATATTTTTATAGAATCATTTCAATTAAATTATCACATGTCTTGGGAACTTAAAATATTTAAATTACCTTTTATAAGATAATTTATATAAAATTTATGATTTTATAAAATTATCTCAATGACTAAAATTTCCGAAATAAAATATTTTGATAAACATTTTTAGATCATTATTATTTATTCTATAATGAATCTATTGTGCAATTAAAAATGAAAATTTGATGTAATTTATTTTGAATTAATATTGAGATGAATTATACTGATTTAAATATGATTCATCAAATAAAATTCATAAATGTTTGAATGAGGCTAAATTAATTCTGATATATGTTAAATCTATTTTAAATAAATTAATACAATTTAAATTAATTTAATATGGTGCATGGATTTCAAGAAATCATAGAGAGAGATTTTGGAAAATATATGGAAAATATTTAAATTTATATTTTTCATAATGATCATGGTTAAGAATTCATTTTAAAGGATATATAATGAATCTGAAAAGAAAATTTCTCTAGAATAATGTTTATTATATTTATTGTTTTATAGAAATATTAGGGAAATTTATCAAAACATTTTAAATCATATTTTTATTTACATTTACCAACTATAACACATTGGGAATATAAAAATCAAATTTTAGATCATTAGATTATTAACATATTTCAAGGGAAATTTGGTTTCATAAGTGATAATCAATTGGTGTTGAACTATTTATGGTAGAAAATGATGAAAGAGAGGTATTGGTTGTGTGATTTGTGTATGAATATGTACATACATCCATCTATTTTGGGGTTTGGTGGTGATTAAAAAAAGGCATAAAGTGGAATAGGAACAATATCTTATGAATGAAAAATATTAAAAATGTTATACATGGATCATATGGTAAAATATGGATCTATATTTCCATCCTTAATTTATATTTTCTGTGTTTGATAGTTCATATAACATAGTTTGGACAAATGATCTTATGTTGTACATTCAATGATTTTCTCAAATAAGAAAAACATGGCATGGCCTATATTGTTTGGTTGACTGATCAGATGTTGGGAAGATAAGGAGTGTGCATGTTTATAGTGTAAGATATGGATCGACTAGTATTACATGATTAAATTTTCAAACATTCAATTTTTTAAATATCTGTGAATGAAAAAAAAATATGTTTCTATATGTATCCCATTAGTTGGGAAATTCCCCTTTAATGTGTGTGGGGGAATGTAGTATGGGGAATTTTGGAATTTAAAATTCCATTAGAATACTAATGATGCATTGAACACATTATAATAATATTTTTACACATAATTTATTAAATATAAACTAATTTTATATTTACATCTATTAATAAATTTTTAATGGAAAAAATAAATTAATCATATCACATGTTGATCCGAAGGGTTGAATTTGTTTTCAATGTGTATCAATATGTGTTTGTGGATTTTGGATGATGTTGTGATACATAAAGAATTGATATGGATGAAGTGGCGATGCCTAGAGAATTTTTATAGATGCATCTTATGTCCTTGGATTTCATTATTAGACAATATTTCTTTATATGACGTTGGATGTCATGCTTGGATAATTCACAATCGTAACAGTGCAATGATTTTATTATGCTGATCATAACTCTCAAAGTCGTGTTCTAATGAGTTTTTAAATTTCTTAATCAAGATGAAAAAACTAAAAGTGTTATTTGTATGATAAGAAGAATAATTTAATATTCTAGGAAAAAAAATTCAACATTCATGAGGTATAATAGAAGAACAGGTGATTAAAATTTACATGTCATTTAGGAAAGTATTGGTTTTAATAGTTATTTATATTTTTATTTCTATGTATAATTTAAGTTAACCCATTAAATAGAGTTTACTAAAAAATATAAGTTAACCGATCTAGCCATCCCAAGGGACCCATGTGTAGATACTACATAGTTGGGAATTAGGATCATCCTCACATCATCCTAGATGAGGAAGGGCCTATGTATAAGCCCCGTAGGGAAAACCCAGGTAAGGAAAATGATTTGACCTTGTGTAGGCCTGCAAGAGGATTAGATGAGTGTATGGTGAATTCCTTGTGTGTCAGTGATATGAAGCTCACATGGAATTTAGTGAAATGTGAATTCTGGTACTGATCCCAATAAGGTAGCTCAAATGGTGTAGCGGCATTGGTCGAGTAATATAACATCACATCAAGAAATGGAAATATTAAAGTAGGATATTGTGGCATGCATATTTCTGTTCATTTGTTAAAAAAATATGCATATAATAGGCATAATCCAATCCATTCAATATGATCCATCCAATAATGATAGATGATATTCATCAACCTCTCATGAACAAAAACCTTCATGGATGAGTGTTGAAGGGAAAATAACATTGTATGATATTAAGCACAACGTGATATCTTCAATGATTTTTAGGTTTTTCAAAAGGAATCTATTCATAGTCATTTGAGAAGAGTAGAAATGATTTTCAAAGTGGGTTTGTATATATGGGAGGAGAAAATAATTATATTTGGATGATCTAGTTTTGTTTTTTGAGGTGTTATATGAACTGTCAAGAAGTACACGGTGATCCTATGAATAGGAAAATGCAACACAAAGTTGAATACTGACAAGTAAATCCACATAGAAAATGAAATGATATGTTGGAATTAAGGTTTCAATGTGTTTTGAGTTATTGTGAAAGATTACACTGTAGGTATGGTGAGTATGTGGACTCCATGAAAACTACAAGACCAGTTTATAATCCTCATGAAAACCATGTGATATGCGGTTATGTGTGGTTTGAATATATGCTTTACAGGTTTTTTCTTTTCTAGCGACTCTCATATATAGAATACATGACTTTGGGAAGAATTTGTTATATGATCGTGCATATGTATTATATATTCTAAATAAAAATTGATATGAGGACGAATAAATTTAAAGTATAAAACATTTTTTCGAGTGAGTTTTCATGCATGGTATGTTTGAGGGAGAGATTATGTAATGATGTGACACTATTCCGCATATCATATGAAATGCAATGCAGGAAATTAAAATTTATCTGTGGGGATTTTTTGTGGTATTATTATATTGATATGATATATAGACATGTATTTTTGTAGTGAATAATTAAAATTCATTCCAGACCTGAATAATATTTATATGAAAAGGAATATAGAATTCCTTTTAGTTTTTCTATCCATTGACAATTTAAGTATTTTATAAATATTTCTAGTTTTGAATAATTATCATCAAATAACTTCTTGAATAATTAGTGAATAATTTATTATAAATATTTGGGTTATTACAAGTTTTGTAGTTATATATACATGTGTGAGAGCATTGAAGTGCTGAGAAATTTTATGTGAAAATAATTTGTCGCTCGTTATGATATTAGTTTGTGAAGCACAAAAAGTTTTTTATAAAGTATGAAAAATTGAAATGTGATAATTATTTTACGCACATAATGACTATTTTCCATACTATAGGATCATTATATATTTGAGAATTAAAAAGTCATATATTTAGGAAGAACTAGTTCAATCATGTTCTTCTGAAAGTAAGCATGTTCTATCTTACTCTTCTTGATGGGTCAAAATGAAGGATCTTCATCAATTTTTGTGGAAGAATAAAAAATGTAATATTTTTATTTCTTGTGTCATTTGAAATAATTATTGTAAAATATAGTTGAAATAATTTCTCCAATGGGACTCTGGAAAGAATAGCGAGACTCTATGCTAGTGGATAAATCTATGTTGTAATCCGTTTTGATTATGGTGAAGAATATGTGTTCGTTTATTATATCCAATCACAATAAGAAGTAGGCTAATATTGAAACCAAATATTGTTATAATATTATGTCCCATTGCCTATTATTTTTACAATATATAGGAGTGTCTGAGTTGTCATATGATTGGTTCAAATTCTAACATGTCAATAGAGGTTAATGAATATAGAATCAAAATTGAAAAAATCACTATTGATTCAACCCCCTATACCTAGTGGTGAAAATCCCCCTGCCACTTCAATTTGTATCAGTGTGTGAAGTTCCCTTTGTTCGGATCAAATCAGTATTAATGATGGGTAATATTAATTCAGGTAATTGTATGGGTGTTCCTATTTTTGATGGAAATAACTATAATAGTAGGAAGAAAAGAATGTCACCTTTTATTCTACTTCTTGTCCTTGAATTTTAGGATGTAGTTACTACTGGATTGAAACCTATTACTGATGATTCTACTATTACATTAATTGATAAAAAAAATTATGGAAGTCGATGGTAAAACTAAAAAATTCCATTTTATGTCCCTTTCAGAAAACATGTACATAATGGTTATGGGACTCAAACAATCCTAGGAAATTTTTTATAAAATGGAAAGTAGATATGTAGTAAAAGTGAATTTCAAGGAGGGAAATTGAAAATATAGAGGAGAAAAAAGAAGATATCAATATGGGTGAAGAATAAAACATCGATGACTACATAACAAGAGTCAATTTAATTATTATTAATATTTTTGAGATTGGATGATTAGTTGGAGGATTCAACTATTGTTAGAAAACTGGTGATAAATTTAACTAATAGAATTGATCATAAATTATTAGATTTGGTACATTTCTATGATCTTAATCTCAATGAATTTATAACATATTCATTCTATTTGAAAAAAATATCCGAGTATTCAATAAGAATATCATAGATGAGATAGATTTTGAGACCATGAGAAGGATCATAATCAAGGATGATAAAATTTTATAATAAATTTTATTTAATGATGAAAATTAATTTGAATATTTCAAAAAAATAATTCAACATGTATTAAAAAATAAAAGAATGGAATGTTTAGGGGTAAACGTAAATTACCACCAAGGTGATACATGTCACAAACTGGTTTGGATACCCTAGTACCATGACAAACGATCTGATCCAAACATAGCCACAAGTGCCTTCTCGATCCCCATATTTTGGAGTCTCGAACCTAGAATCATAAAAGATAAAATATGGAACAATTTTGACACATGAAAATGTGGAATAAAAAGGTACATATTAGTATTCTAAAAACAATTGCTTGAAGTGTAATTTACTAGTAATCAAATTGATATATCAGAACCCCAAATAGTACATCATAAAAGTACTTAGAAACTAATAAGATAAGAAAACCAAGTCCCATAAGACACAACAACACATCTCTAAAGGATTAATAACAAAACTCACCCCAAAATGGAACATTCCCTTTACTCGAACAAGATAGAAGGAAATCTACAAATTACGAAATGCAAATGTATGGTGTGATCTAAAATCTAGATAGGGTCTCACCAAGTGTTCCATAATGAGATTATATAATAAATAAACCAAATAATTGTTTCAATTTTAATCAAAACATACATGGTAGCACATTTTAAAATTTGAAAAAATTATTTTCATTTCTGATGATGGAATCATTTCAAACAATTTACTAATAATAATTTTATATAAAAAAGTATATATAAATTAATAGTTATGAATAAAATAGTTCATAAAAAATGGAAGGTATATTAAATTAATCAAAATAGTAATTATTATCATTTATCATAAAATACAATAATTTTCATGTTATGAGATCATCATTCACCTCAAATCATTTATCTAGAAAATATGTTTACACATGTCCATGAGACACTGTAAAAAGTGGACTCGTCAACATCTAATTGGGGATAAGTTATGCAAACTAGGATTTTCATAGAGTTATAATGCATCAATCCATTTATAGGGAATTTCCATCATACCATGTTTTTACTAAATAGCTCACTAAATATAGAGCCTTGAATAGAATCAATCAATCAATCATTATGGAAAAAAATATTTAATTTTTTTTAAATAATATCTCCCCATTTTCAGTTTTAATATGCCAATTTTAATTTAAAAACCAAAACATATTTTTATAAATTAATTGATTTTTTCATGATAAAACCAATAATAAGTTTCTATTAATTTAATTTTATACAATTTTTCTGAAAAATGAATTTCAACAATGAATTTTATATTTCCATAAAATTCATATCGCACCCTAATTTCCAATCTTGTTATAATTGGGGATTTCCCCAAAAATTCATTCCAACAAAATTTAAATTTATAATTTACATTGAATTGAGTTTTCCTAATTTATTTAAAATAAATATACATAAATAAATAAAATCAAGTGTTTATTAAATGAATAACATCAAGGGAACCATTTTTCATTATTATAAATATCACAAATCACAACACCCGCAACAAGAATTTTTAAATAAGAACACCAAAAATAAAGATATTGGAATTTAATATTGATTCAAGATACAAATAGTTTTATTTTAGATCTATTAAAATTTAAATTATCCCATTAGTTTAAATACCAAGATACGGGGGTGAATTAGGGTATGAATGATTAAAAGAACAACCCCTTTGGATTTTGTTTCATTATTGAACAAGAAATTATTCTCTATCTCTCTATATTGGTGTGATGTATGAATATAATTTAAATTGGCCACAAGACATAGAAATTTTACTAGGTTCACCCTCACCAATCTACATCCAAGGAGAATACAACATTGATGTGACTATATACAAAACAAACTAAACAAAACAACCAAATTTGAAGGTTTTGTGTAGATAACATTTGTACCTAGGATAACGTCCATTATAAGGTTTAGGGTGTGATCACTACATTCCCAGGGATCAATACTTATGTCTCTTTATCTATATCATGGTCAATGGAAAGGGATAGTTTTTTCTTCTTCATTCTCTCGGAACTCTTAGATGGTATCAAATAATAGTATATTCACATTTAGGTCCCCTCATATTCATGAAAGAATGCATCCTCAACTGTATATGGATGCTCTGTTGAAATCCCATCATCACCCATAGATTAAATCCACTATTCCAAGTATGGTGAGTTTGAGAAAAATGCTTTCATGAAATATCAGGGTCTCTTCAAGAACTTCCTTTATTCCTTCGCAGACTACCCTACTTCTTCTATGAACTTCACTTCTATTTATGGCATGAGTGCTTCACAGTACACCTCTCCTCCACATACTGACTTGGATTCCATGAACCGTCATTTTGTAAACCACTTATTCTTCTAGGGAAAAACTCTTTTTATGTGGACCATTTTCCTTTCTATGGACCCTTATTACATTGTGGGATACAAGACACCGTAAACCACCATTCATGAACCATTCCCAGCAACCAATTCCTTCTTCACGAAATCCTCACTCACAGGCTATTCTTCTTCTTAGAATTGTTTTCCCATGAATTACTTCGAACATAGAATTATTATTCCTCGAAAAAAGATGTTTTCTAATGAAAATTACCCAACTTAATGATTGGATTAGTGGTCCATATATATGAAAATATATTTAGAAATCTTTATTATCAATTTTACTCAAATCATCGATGTGGCACAACCTTCACCGCATACTATGGAACTCCAGTAAACTATTGTTCCCTCTGTAGTTTGTGATTCACATTTCATTCCTCATGACGACCAGTCTATTTTTCAATTGAATCTCCACCCTTAAACACAAATAACAATCCATCTTGTGAACCTTTATCCTTCCATGAATTTCATGAATATCACAAACCATTTTTTGTTTTTGGTCTACGCACTACACTTTGTGGTCCACATAACGTTGTTATGCTGCAATTTTCCATTGATGAATTTACTTCCCCATTCCACACAACCCCCATTGCATTATGGAAACTAAGATTCATGTTCTTTGAACAATGTTCTATAGAAAAACATCCCTTTTCCAAAAACAATACTCTTAATTTTGAGGCCCAAAAATTTGGAAATCAATGGGAAACAATGACACCTTAATCACCTGCTTTAGAAAATAGAAAATATACTGATTTGTGGTCATCTGGATTTCTCAACAAACACAATCATGCCCAAAAACTCTGAGTGGAAACATTGATGGGTTTTTTACTAACAATAAATATTTTCCAAGACACTATTTGGATGAAAGAAAGAGGGAGAATGAGAGAATGAATGGGAGAAGATCACTTATCTAGGATTAATCGAATGAGGTTCAAAATGCTTCAATATGCTTTGTAGGGAGTTTGGAGTATACAAAATGGTTTCTTTAGAGCCCGGAAGACCTAGTATTTTTTAATAAATTGATTTGATATTAATAGGATTATTAAATAGTGGTTTGAGAATTTTAATGTAAATTGTGGAAATAAAAATCCTCGCTCGCATGGTTTATCTAATCGTGTACCCTAACCTTGTGACCCTCGGATGGAGATAATGATTTAAACTAGGCGGGAACACTATTTTTCAAAATATGTAGAATCCATGAAAACCCCCGCTATTTGGGTTCTCATGGTTTACACTAGGTGGGTGAACGGTTTGGGGAAACCTTTCTCCAACTGTTAAATTCCTAGAAATTATGAAAAAATTCAACTAACCTATAGAAACCTGATGATAAAAACCCCAAAAAAAGAATTAAAAATAGTAGGGAGAATGAGTAACTGAAAAAAAAACATAATTTTACATTATCACCACCATAGAAATATTTTGTCCCTATAAATCCTATCATGAAGTCTCCATATTAATAAGATAATAAAAATTCGCTCTCATTAGTGCATCTCTCTCTCACGTATCCTGACAATCAGAACCATGATTCCATAGAACTCAATCCATATGTATAGTCCCCACAAAATGTAAAATGGTTTTAGACTCAATAATACTAATGGAATTATCATTCCCAGATAAATGGGATCCTCATCATGATCACTCCATCTCATTACATGAGATGGATCATAGAGATACCAACATACCTATGATACACAGAACATGTTTTGTATCGACATAAACTATAGCGGAAGTGATAAATGATAAGACACTTTTCTACCTAATAAATATCCTAAAAATGGTACAATAAATGAGGAGAAAGGTTTTTCGACATTCTAAGCCACTAATAAACCAAATGAGGTAAAACCTCCAGGATCTCCCAGTCACCAACTAAGAATTACAACAATCTGAAAACATTTTCATTTTAATATGTATACCAGAATTGGGTCATCAACATTCTATAATGAATGAATATTCAAAGTCATCTTGTGAACTAAGACTAGTCTATCCAAGGAACTTTCACTAATCTCCAACTAGAACAAAATATAGTTTCAAGGCCAACCATACACATCCCCTAAATGATACATTTTGATCATGGAGTAGCAATTGTTTTTATAAGTTAACTCAAACAGTCTAAAATAGTTATCCCATGATCCATAAAATTCAAGGATTCCCACAAGAAGAATATTCTACAGAATATATGTACCCTTTCTATTTTTCCATCTATGTACTAATGGTATATCATACTCAAATGAACATGATATTCTATTACCTCTTGAAGTAATATACAAAAGAAATAATTTAAATCATAATCAATATGAGAAATTTTATCGGATGGAACATTATTAAATGAACAATATATCTCACATAGATATTTCCCAACTCCTCAACTTTTGGTTTATAAAAAATGGATATTAAGTGAGCTGATTTGGTCATCCTATTGATCCAAACCATATCCAAATCTTCTTTTTTTAGGTATTAAAATTCTAAAAAAATCCATAGAGATGTCACCCAGTTCCAAATCAGTACTATAAGTGGATGAAGTAAAAAAAAAATTCTATTTCTCTGCCTTAACATGATATGATGTACAAAAATGAGAGTAAAAATTAACAATTCCTTATCCCATACCAAGATTATAGAATCATCACTCCATGTCAGAAAACAACTTTTTGGTACTTGGGTTCACTTCCAATTATAAATTATGGAAACCACCAATGACCTATTTTCTAACATCAAACAGAAAAACAAACCAATTATGAAAATATAGAATACCATCCATGGAGAAAAATAACTCAAAAAAAGACTACCCATAATAATGAGTGTCTATAGTTATACATAATTCTACATCATGTTGTTATTCAAGAACAATAATCATGAGAAGATTGGAGGTTAATTGAACATTGGCCAGGACCCCCTTATCCCCAATTTCCGTGATTCTAATATGAAACTATGAAAAAAAATAGCCATAAAATTCTAATATTCAATTTATTATTTTATATCCTAGGTTGGAAGTTTCATACTCAAATAACCTCCTACAACATTTTCATTCCACAGTGTATATGAAAAATCAGAATCCAATTATTGCAGGTAATCCAAAAAACCCCACTAAAGTATATTGAAATACTTTTTATAGAGATATTAAAAAAGATCCTGTAATAAAAAATCATGGTAATATATTATGAAAAAGGGTAAATCTGCAAACTATTTAGTGAATGCCTCATAGAAACATGATCGAGATCACGGGTTGGGTAATTCTTATTTGGATGATTTGATGACAGGATCTATAAAAAATGACATGATCACCCTACATGAAAACACACCCCAAATCTAAATCTGATGCATCACATAAGAAAATATAGACCATCTTAATATCTATAAGAGTTAACATTGATGGAATAGTCAAATGAAATTTCAGCTCAAAAAAACTCTGATATTTATCATCACATGAAAACATTACCCCCTTTCAATTTAGAGCAGTCATAAAGGAATCCAACTGTGAGAAATCCTTTAAAACACAATGATAATACCCAGCGAAATACATGAAGCTCCAAATATCAAAAACATAATGTGATATCTTATATTTAATAAACTATTTCACCTTCTATGTTTCAGATGATATACCATTTTTCAACACCATGTGTCGCATAAAATTCACTCAATGAATCCATAAATGGAATTTCAATATCATGGCATAAATTTGATGATTTTGTTAAATAATAATAAAAAACTCTCATATGACACAATTATCTTTCTCCAACATAGATTAAACAAAGATTTCATCTAAAAATACCAAAACATGTATCGAGGTACCCATGGAATATTCAATTCATTAAATACATAATGACTGAAATAGTATTGGATAGAACAAATGTTGTAACAAGGTATCCATCATGGTCATATGTACTCTAAAAGGTAGTTTTTTGAATGTCATTTTCTATCATTATCAACTTGGGATAACCATATACATGATTAATATTCAAGAATCACTTCTCTCTTTTAAACTAAAATGAAAATCATCAATATGTGGAATCAAATACTTTTTCTTTACTATGATTCGATTGGGTTGTCGGTAATCAACAACTAGAAAAAGTGACACATAATCTTTCTTACAAAAAGAATAGGCACCACTGAAGGTGATATACATGGTTGTATAAAGTATTTCTCTAAAATATCAACCATATGAGTCTTCATATCTTTCATTGAAACTGATTCCATATAGAAATAGGTTTATTCATTGGTCGAGTAACATACACTAAATAAAAAAACTCCACCTCTATTACTTGTGGAATATTCTATAGAAGTCAGAAGGAAAAAAATAAGGAAACCTGGAGCTACCTAGAGGGATAACATCACTAAAATATTCTCAATCCCAGTCAAAGGAAAAAAAATAATATTACTTTCCCAAACATTGGTTGTGAAGGTTCATATCTACTGGACCCCATGTCCCATTCTCCCAGAATGATACGACACACCGCATTGGGCTCCATAATGGAGACTTGTTGAAGATAAAAATCAATTTATGATTTGTTATCAGTGATCCAATCCATTTTAAATATAAAATGAAGATGTTTCATTTTGATAACTAGAACATGCTATGTATGATCAATATATGATAATGGTAAAACAAATGTATTAAAATAAATACCTTACTATATATTTCTATCGAGACGTTTAGTAATATCCACCACATAAGAAAAAATATAAGGAGGAAGATTTAGTGGATTCACAATACAAGTTGTGGTTAACGAATGAGATGAACCAATATTGAATAAGGTAGTCATTGAATAAGATGCTTTGGTGATGGTACCTCTAACTATCGCTAGACCCATATCTTATTTCTCAAAAGACCCTTATACTACTTGACGAAGCTTCATTCTAGATGTATCTCATAGGAAACCCTTAGTTCATGAAGCATCTGATTTCACCAAAGTAATTTTTGGCCCTGATGATCCTATTCTAATATGTGGATAAGAGTAAACATTAAATAAAATCTTCACGTGACCCATGAATCTTTATTAACAACATATCATGGGTTCCTCAGTGCAAAATCATTTCAATTGTTAATGCTTTCCACGCTAGTAGAAAATAAATGGGTCTCTACCCAACACTGCAAGAGGTATAAAAAAATCCATGATGTTCAGAACCACTTTGAGACTCATCCTTCATTATCTTCCCATTATACGAACTCATGGATCTTCCGCTAGTAAAAAAGAAACTCCTATCAACATTGAATTACATGCTAGATAAAGATCGACAATGAATTCCCTATCTAGAATGTCAGCGTAAGAAGAGAGACTCCACAAGGAAACTTGTTAAATAAAATAAAATAAAAGTGCCATCTCAAACCACCGAGTATTCATCTTCTAATGTTATAAAGTAATATGTGAAAAATAAACATGCTAAACAGTGTGATTTTTATACTTAGCCACAATCATATTAGCCGGCTCGAGATTGAAAAACACTATTGACTTATCCAACAATGTATTTTCTGGATAGAACAGTTTGCTGAAAAGAACATTATATTCCTTCCGATCTAACACCGCATTATAATTCTTTGTCAAAATTGTGTTACAAAAACTACATTTAGGCCCCTCTATCTTTAAGGTGACAAATTTTACCTTGATCACATAAAGAATCAACAAGAATTCAACAAAAAAAATATCAATCCAAATCAACCAATCCACAATCGTTTTTGGATTAATAGATACTTTGAATGTTATTGGATTATGGTGAAGTAAATCCTATGCATGACTCCAAAAAACATCTACTTGAGGTTCAATAATTTGAGACTAAATAGAAATGGGTGCAGGTTCTTGTCCTAAAGCGTGGAAAACATAAACAATTACCAAAACCATATTCTGGACTGCCGAGGATTTTTTTCACCATGGTTCATCAAAATATTACTCCTAGATTTGATTCATATGTATTATCCAAGAGATGATGCTACAAAACATCTTTAAACAACAAAGAACATGTTAGTACATTAATCGGATCAACTCACATGAAATAGAAACATGGAAATAATTCCAATCAGATAAATAAAAAATATTTGGATTTCAATCTATATAAATCAAAATTGGGTTAAAACTAAAAATAATCCTCATTACATATTTCCCAATCCACCCATGGTTCCTTAAGTATCGTTATAATAAAAGTTGGTTGGACACTCTCTCAAGACTACCTCCAATGTCTATAAAAGATTTCAAAATAGATACTAACATCATAGAAAGAATCATAACACACACCACTGATATCACTTTTTTTATAAACTAGCCTAGATACCCTTGTACTCTAACACCCAATTATACCATATCATGGATCATAGTGTGTTCAATACTGCCATAGGTTGGAGGCTAGAACCTGGAATCATATCAGATAAAATACGGAATGATTTTTCCACAAAAAATAGTTGAAACAAATACATATAATTATTCTCAAAATAAAATCCAATAGTAGATAGTAACAAGAATAAAAAAGATATATAAAAAACCTATATATTACATCATCAATATACATGGAAAATGACAAGATAAACAACCTGATTTTCAAAGGACACAACACTTCAGGAAAAACAGATCATCAAAAACCATCACCTCCAAGAGGATCAACTCCCTTGCCCAAACATAGTAGATGGAAATATACAAACACCCCATTAATAATGTAGGGTGTGAGATAAATAACAGTTAGGGTCCCACGATGTGTTCCATAATTATATTAAATAATATATAAAAAGATAATGCCATAATTTGTAATCAAAAATGGAAGTGAAGTAAATTTTCATATTAAAAAACATGAATTTAATTTTATATGATAGAAACATTTCAAAAAATGGAATAAGAAACATTTAAATAAAATATTTTATACAAATTAAAAACAATTAAAAATTAGATAAATAGAATATTTATAAAAGTAATTACAATAAGATACATGATAAAATTTATTAAAATATGATAGTTCCAGGTTTTGATAACCCTACACATTTAATATTAGTGATCACATGAATATGTGTATAAACATCCCTCAGACAATGGGCAAAGAGGAATCATCAACTTCCAATCATGTATAACATCTACCGAACATGGGTTTGGATATAGTTTTAATGTGTCATTATTTTGTTAGGGAATTAAAATCACAATTTATTTGCCCTAAATAACCCTCTAACAACCCAATCTCAAATGTTCTCAATAAATCAATAAATAATATGTAAATTAGTTGAAAATAGTTTGTAATTCAATCAACCCATTTCATGGTTTAATGTTACAGTTTCATATTAAAAATAAAATCAAGGGTTTTTATTCATTTAAAGATTTTTACAAGAAAAAACCAATCATTGATTATTTTCAAATAACTTGAATCCTTTTTTCCTCTCAAATCAATTTCAATAATAATAATAATAATAATTTCCATCAAATTAAATTCACTCCCCAATTTATAATTTCATTGTAATTCACAGTTTTTCCTAAAAATTTATGCCCATCAAATTTCACATTCCATTTCTCACCTAATTATATTTTCATAAATTAATTGAACTAAATATAAATCAATAATTTAAATAAATGGTTTATTAAAAGTAAATCTTAATGGAAGAACGTAACTTTATTATGAATTTCACGTATTATAACACCCACAATAATATTTTTACAATAAATAATTCCTGTAATATAGATCAAGGAATGAAACCAAGAAAAAATATCCAAATTTATAGATTTCAAATCAGTCAACAATAATGTGATACAACACTCTATAGGGAGGAATCAAATTGATAGTGGGAAATAAGGAATGAACGCAGATAACTTACATAAGGGGAATCAAATGAGGATCAAGAATCAATCCACCAAGTAAGGGGTATGGAGGAGAAAAAAATGGGTTTTTGTGATCCTCAAATACATAGAATTATGTAATAATCTATGTTAGGGTTGATCATGAGATGTAATAAGAATTCATGAATTTTTAAAATATTTTTTTGAAATAAAAATCACCACTCGTACGTTTATATTGGCATGGAAACATAGTTATTCAATCCATGTGCCCTAATCATACACCACTATGATGGTGTGCATAATTTCAACAAGGTGAGTGTATAGTTTTTTAAAAAATGAAATTGCCATAAAATCTCCCACTATTTGGGTTTTCAAAATTTTCAGTTTGTGGGTGCGTAGTTTGGGAAAACCATGCGCCAACCATGAAAATCTCAAAAATATCCAAAATATTAAACATTTCTATAGAAAACACTAGTGAATAATCCTAACCAAAACATGATCAGAATAAAAGATTAAGAATTAAATTAAAAAAATATTTTATTACACTAAAACTATGATGACTTTCAAAATTTGGTAATAAATATCCCAAAAAATTAGTGATAGGAACCTAAGACATATGATGAAAAACCATAGAAAAAAATGGTGTAAGGGAATGAAAGGAATAAAATAATTTGATAAAAGAAAGAAGAAATTTGTTAAAAGCAAAATAAGAATATAAGTGAAAAATGAGGAAGATTCCAATTCTATTTAAATCATCTAATTAGAATATGAAACTATCTTCATGGATCTTGTGGAAAAATATTTTGACACATCTGAAAGTAAAGATGATGAATGTAAACTATCATATCTAGAGAACATGTTGAAGAATATATAGAGTAAAAAACATGGACCATGAATGGAAAGAGACTATTTTTTAATGAAGAATAAAATAAAATTTTGATTGAATGATGTATTTTCAAAGAAATAGATTATTTATTTTGAATAAATAAAATGAAAAAAAATTAAAAAGGGATGTGACATAAAATATAGTAAAGGAACTCGAAAAAAACATTATCTCAAAGAAAAATAATAGTCAAAGAATCTGTATAAATTTATTAATGCATATAAAAAATTGGAAATGTTTATAGTATATTTTAACCAGGCTATTATGGTCAAAGAAAAAAATATAAAAAAACTTTTGAAACGTGGGGTTAAAATGTACAGTTTAATTCCAAATTCTACAAATATCATTATAAATATATTATCTCTAACAAAAAAGTTTTAAAAATAAATCTAGATAAGTTTTTAGATTGAATAATTCTGAGGGATCATTTTCTTATTAAATGAAAGAAAAAAATTCTCTAAATTGTCTTTTCTTATGAAGAGTGAAAATATCAGCATTTTCAAATACAATGGCTATAAGCTTTCAGACATATATATTATCAGTTGGGATGATCAAGATTCAGAGGAAAATGAAGATATTTTAGTGTTAGGGAATAAATAATATTTTTTAGTAAAACATTTCTTTTTAAGAGATGAGACGTTGAATAATGTGGACCTATTATGAGAAAAATATATATAATATTCTATATGTAAAAATATTTATTAGAAAATCATTATATCAGATAGAATAAAAAATTTCTTTATATAATAAATCCATTAAATAAGAGATCAAAATGTTTATATTTCTGAAAATTTCAGGATTATACTCCCTAAAATATCATCGAATATTATGAAAGTCAATGGATTTCATCAAATTAATGAAGAAAAATAATGTTTCAATGATGTTTCTATTAAAAAAAATTAGAAATACCAACCTATGGATTACTGGGAGTGGATTTTCTTCACAAATGACTAGTGATTTATTTTAGCAACATTCAGAATCATAAATGATGAGAAATAAAAATTGGAAATAACTATTCTAAAAAAAAATTATGGTATTTGGAAATGTAAATTTTGAATCCCAAAACCATAAGTATAATAAGGTGTAATTTATTAAATGGAAGTAGAAAAATTTCATTAATTTTATCTAAATTTGTGATGATGAACATGTGGTGTCTTTCAAAAAGGATTTAGGTATCATCATAATCAAAAAGGAAAGTTGAATTATCACTTATGAAAAAAAGAACTAATTATAATATATTTTAAATTGGTGATTAAATAAATTCACATTACGTGATTTCCAATGATTAAAAAAACCTATGGTATAGATAGATTGGCCATATTATTAAATATATTATAAGTAAAATCTTGATACAAGATGTTGTGAAGGATTTTACCAAGGCATAGACGGAATGGGATGAAATCTGTGAAACCGTTCAAAAGGGGAAATTAGATAAAATTTTACAAAAATTGGTTTATATTATATCTTATATTTCCATATTACTTATTATTGGTAACTTTTGTGGCCTAATGGGGAAAAAGTATTCCAATTATTATATTTATTTCATTAATTTTATTGATGATTATAATCAGTTTTATAATTACATGTCTATCAGTCACATGTCAGAGGTAACAAAAATGTTCAAATTGATTAGAAGGAATGAGGAGAAAAAGATGGGTCTATATATTAAAAAAATGAGATTAGATAATGGTATGGAGTTTACATGTAAGGATTTTAAGAGTTTTCGTTCTAAATATTTATCCACGAATTAGTATATCACACCATATACTCCACAAAAAAATGGAAAATCTAAAAGAAAGAATAGATGCATAGTTGAGATATGATGGAAAGTGTTATCTGAACATAACATATCAATGTATTTATAGATAGAATCTATATGTTCAACCATACATATACAAATCAAGTGTCTACTAAGACCCGAAAAAATATAGACAACTTATAAAATGAGGTATGTGAAATATCCAACTCTAAAATAATCTAGAGTTTCTGGAATTCCTTGCATTATAAATATAATGAACATAAATATGGGAAAATTTTAAGAAAAAATCAAGGAAATTGTTTTTCATGGGATGCCGATCTAATTATAGAGGCTACAGATTTTGTAACAAAAATAAGAATAAGTTAGTTCAATATAGTGATGTAAAAATTTCCAAATATAAGAGGAAAATAGATATTTTAGTTAATATATATTCATATGATTATATATAATGTGGTATGAAAATGGAATAGACGACTGAAAATGTTACAGAGAAAGAGCCAATCATTACTAATATTGAATGTGAACATACTAGTGATGCAGGTGGAGTTGAGAGAAAATGATTACAGAAATTTAATAAAACTATTATGACATAATATATTATTGAAAATTAGTAAGATCTTGTTCAAACTCTAAGAATATTGAGAATTGAAGATCAAAATGAAATTATTTCTCAAATTAAGCCTCATAAAATGGACGAATCAACTGAAGAATGAGGAATGGATACAAGATTTGAATTAGTAACTCAATCATATTTAGAAAACACTATAGTGGAGCTTGTATTAAGACAGTAAATGAAAAATGATATTGGTACAAAGTGGATTTTTTGGAAATAAACTAAATGAGAAAGGTGAATTATCCTGAAAAAAATATTGGATGGTGTGCAATGTGAATTCTCAATTAGAAGAAATTTAATTGGAAGATACTTTCACACTAGTAGAAAGTCCTCATACTATCATAATATTCTCTAAACTATAAGAAAAGGAACTGTAAAAGGGTTTTCAAGTGGATGTGAAATAGAACATTCTAAATGGGGATCATGAAGGAGAATTACATACTAAAAAACATGATGTATTTTAAAAAGATAATTATGGAAGAATGGTATGAAGATTGAGGAAATTTTTATATGGTTTGAAACTGGCCCTTAGATCCATATATTCTACATTTGATGGTTTTTTAATGGATATAATGTTTGTAAAATTTAATGTTGAAAGAAACATTTATCGGATTGAAATGTCCATGGGTAATATCCTAGTAATTATATATGCGGATTTCATCATATTTTTCGGTGATAAGTAAGGTCTATGTGAAGAGTTTTTTGAGAAAATTAAAATAAATTTTATGATGTCCATTCTTGGTCAAATGAAACATTTTCAAGGATTCTAGGTTAAGGATAAATAAAATTTCATATTTCCATCATAGGAAACATATGATAGGTAATTTAAAAAAATGTTTGAAATGGAAAATCCCAAAGTTTTTTCAAATTCTATTTCTTTTGGAAATAAATTATGAAATGATGAAGTTGGATGTAGTGTTAACTTGAAAAAATTCAGATGAATCCTTGAAATTATGTTGTATCTAATAGCATCAAGGAAAAAATAACATATGCTACAACCCTATGTTCTAAATTTCATAGTAATCCTAAAGAGTATAAAATGATGGATAAAAACACAATTCTAAGATATGTGAATGGAACAATGAACTATACAACTTTATACAAGCACAATTTTTATTTAAAACTTTTAGGATTTATATATACAGATTTGGATGGTGAATATATAGAACAAATATAAACATTAGGTGGAAATTATTTATAGGAGAAAGCTATTCCATCTGTTATAAAAATAATAAAAAGTATTTAACATTGATCACAACTCATGATGAATATATTTTAGATGCACATGCATGTAAAAATGTGATTTCTATGCAAGTACAAATGGAAAATTTTAAAATTGAGATTGAGAGACCACTACAAATATCATCTAATAATCATAAATTATCTAAAAATGTAGTACAATATTAAACATCCCAAAATATTTATATTTGGTGCCATTTTATCAACTAAATGCTAAAAATAGGGGATATCAAGAAGGAATGCATTTCTAAAAATGTTCATGTTGTAAAAATATTCACAAAAGCAATGCCTATAGATAAGTTTATAGAGTTAAGGATGAAACAACATGTTTATCCATATTTCCTCACTTGAATACTATCATGAGTTACCTATTTATTCCTCATTATTTTATTTTTATATGGACAAAAAATCAAGTAATTTATGGATATTTGTTTTGTAACACTCTAGTTTTTTAAATAGAAAAATTTGTTCCCTAGAGAATAAGATAAACAACTTAGAACCTGAACAAACAATAATTATTTAAATATGAATATTTTAACCATTCAATTAATTTTTTTTGGTCAATAATATTAAATAATCTATTAAGTATATATATAAATATATATTTCATTAATATATTTATGAATTCATATTAAATTATCAATCAACTCTTTGTAATTTCATTTCTTTCATAAAAAATTGTTTTCTATAAAAATTGATTTTATATTTTATATTTTTTGAAACAATATTATAATTATTTAGTAGGAAATTTTAAAAACGGGTTTGATCAAATAAGATCCATTTTTTAAATTTGAATATCATGATTAATATAGGGTGAGATATTGGGTTTTTTAGAAAATATTTTTGTTTCAGTTAATAGTAAAATATACCATTTTAAGATAATGTTTCATTTCTTATGGTAAATTAACTACTATAAAAGTCCCAATATTAATTTAACAGGTAATATTTAGGTATATTTAATTGAATTAATTATATTTACATAATATTCATACATAATTTAAGTATAAGTTTTTTTGGATTATAATACATTTTTCAAAAAACTTTATTAAACTGCATAATGTTTCTATATTTTAATAAATTTAAATATCCCTGAATTAAAAATGATATAAAAGAAAATTTTAGATTATATATCCATTTTTATGTATTTAAATTCATTTACTAAAGAATAATATTAATATAGTTAGTGTATAATAATTTCTTCCTTATAGAATTTATTTTTATTCGAGAAATTTCATTGCATAATGCTTGTTTGTTTTATATTAAATTTAATAATCCCACCACTATGAATTCAATTTTCTAAAGTTTAGTCCATATTTTAATCATAATAAATAAAATTTGGCAATAAATTCAACATAATTTTTAATAAATAGGAATAATAATTGTGGTAAATAAAAATTACAATGGTAAAAGGAAAAATTGTTAATTAAGAACAAAAATAATATAAAAAATATTAAAAACAAATTAACCATAATAGTATGAATATTTATATTTAAATACCATTAAAATTAGGAATATATTTTATTGTATTATAATAATATTATAAATTATTGAGTAATTAGTTTGATAAAAATAATATTTTGATATGATAAAACACAAATTAAATTTTTTTGTAATTTTTTAATTTTTATTTAGACAATCAATTTAATGAATTAATTTATATTTATATAATTAAAATTTTAATAAAATATTATTAAAAAACAATTTTTTTTAAATAAGATAGATCATATATTTTCTATAATGTAAAATGTAATTTTTATAAGGGATCCAAAACTATTATATTAAAAAAACCAAGGAGTTATCAATAAAAGTCTATTATTATTTTCAAAGTGAGAATAAACATATTTAGAAAATTATTTTGATAAAATTTATATTATTTTTTGAATAATAACATATAAATTAACCAAATTTGTATTATTCATGAATTTCATAGACTGATGAACATTCAGTTCAAAATCAAATACTATACAAATATATGGTGTGTATTTTGACATAATAATAAAACAAATGTGATGTGATAAATACCATAAAGAGTAAAAGAGAATATATATATATATATATTACATTTAAAATAATGTCATTTTATGTTTGTTTTATTAATTTTATAATGAATTTATGAATCCTCTAATCCAATTTATAAATTATAGGGGTTTAAAATCATTTCATTAAGAGTACGACCCACATCCATTTTAGCAAGGGTATTATTTTATTATTTCTTGACCTTTAACATATAAAATAATTAAATTTACACCTCTTTTTACATAACCAAAGATATAAATCATGCGATGGTTTTTTTTTTGTATTTTTATTATATAAATTAAAAAACATAATTTTCAGGAATAATAAAGAACTCCACTATATTTTCCTATATAAAACCACCCCAAATCTCATTTTTCTTCTCTCAAAATAATTTTAGAATATATTTACTATGTACTAACCTCTCTATAGTCCCCCCAATGTTCTCCTAAGCTCTCAAAAATCTCCTCTCATGAACATGTAATCACCATCTCACGGTAAGGGATCTCACACTCTAATTTCTATTCAACCACCAATTTTATGATGTGGCTCATAATTTATATTTTTTCACGATGGTATATGTTCATCCATATTCCCATTACATTCCATTTTATGAATATATTATGATATTCACCTTTTACATTCATTAATCCTTCCCATTAACCTTTATGTATACCTGTTACCATGCCGAAATTTAGTAAGGGATCATGTCTCTCTTTCATTTATTCAATAACATTCATCATTTTATACCATTTTATTTATAATTCATAATGTTGGGATATATTTTTTCACATGATCCATTCTGACATTATGATGTATAAATAGTAAAATACCCCATTCTATGAAATTAATCCCTCCTATAAACATTTATGATCCACCGTACGGCGAACGAAATTTCACCATGCCAAAAAAACATATGGTTAATACAAATAACCAATTCATATCAAGGGTGTTAATATTTTTTAACTTATAAATATTTTATTATGGACATACCTACATTTTTTTCACACTCCTTGTTCATGGAAAAATATTTGATTAAAAAATGATTTTTTTGTATTATCTCTGTGAAACAATTAATCATGAGAAGGAAATGAAAGTGGTGGGTGCACCTAAAATTATATATCACTCTAATTCATTGGGTAATATTTAGTCTAATGAGGAGATATATTGGGTTAGAGAATGAAAATAATTCCTTTTTGGGAATTTCCATCTTGATACCTTGGTTGTTATCCTTGACTAACATTTATGACATAGTGTTATAAGTTATTGACACATTTACCACGTTTCCTTTGTGTTATCATGTTATGTCATTCCTCATGGTTTATGTTTATTATCGTCACCCATTTTATGCCCAATTGATATTACTATGGTATAAAATGTGTTAGTTCTTCCTGATATGCCATGCTTACTCCCCAAAGGGGTTTTAAAGCTCACCCCTTTCTAATATATGTCTCCATGTTGTCCCATGAAATTTAAAGTAACTGCATGATAAGATAGTTTTCAATAAAAATGGAATTTTTAATATTTTATATTTTTACTAAATGTTCCTAATTCCCAACGAAACTATAATTATCAATATTTGATGTAGTATTAAGTCCCCTTATATAATAAATCATGAGTTAATGTGTAAAAGGAGAAGGGTTTTTATAGCTGGTATCAAATGAAAATGTATTTATTTCTGGGATTAAGATTACAAAACTCTTGAGAGAGCCTTAGGTATTAAATTAAATATAAGAAAGCATCCATAAATTAGGGTAAGTATAGATTTATTATTTTTTCAAGAAAATTAATCCATTTCTAGGTACTATAATTGGATTTGGATCTGTAAGATATGTACATATGGGGAAGTAAAAAAAGCCCCACATTTATCTAGAATCAACTAGGAACTATTGTATGAAAACAACATTTGATGCACACGTATTTTTACAAGCCCTAGATTATACATTTGAAAATTCACAAGTTCATTACTAAAAATTATTTTTGGAAAAACAAATCCCACAAGTTTCAATGTTATAAAATATATCATGGATAAAATAAATTGAATCCTATAAACTCATAATCTAATTACTAAATTTCATTTATATTATATACATTTAATGTAATTAGAATCCCATTAAAGTATTTATTAATTTAAAATTTTCATCTTGAGTACTCATTAACTAGAGAAAAGATGTGATTGTATGGAAAAATTATTAATGTATGATATTATAATTGTCAAGAAAGTATATTTTATTAATTTACTAGTATAGATGATAGTGAAATTACTTAACTCTCAAATAATAATCTTGAATAAAAACTATTATGATCAGTTCCCATGAATTGATGGTTTTTTCAGCGATATTTGATTTATGGTTTCAAGTTTATTGAATTCCTATAAACCATGTTCTCTATCACACTCAATTAGTTTTTTTTATTTTTTAATTCCATGACTATGATTTAACACACCTCTAATTTTCTCCTACATGGAAACAAGTTATGTGATGAACTTCATACTTCACTTTCTCAATTTTCAATAGGATGTTTTATTATCCCTTTTTTAAAAAGTGTTTTTTGAATAAAGAAATTTTCTTGTTTAAAAAAATTCATAACTAAATTCATTTTTAAATTTCAATGATTCAATTTATAGATAAATTCTAAGTAAATCATCAATCAATTTTTTGTAATGTTCTTTAGTTCATCAAAATATGTTTTCTTTCAATATGTTCTTTTATTTATTATATATATATTATATAATTATGTTTTGTAATGTTTACAAAAACAATTGGTCAAATGAGGTATATTTTTTATATCAGCATATCATGATTAACATATGTTAAAATTTTGTGTTTTTTTGGAAAATATTTTTTTTAGTGAATAGTGAAAATATTGTTTTATGTAAAATTGTTATTTATTTTGGAATATTAAGTAATATAAAAGTCAAAATATTCATTTATTTTGATTTTATGGTAACATATGTATTTTTTTTGTTCTATTAAATAAAATTTATTAAATTTTTATCTTCATTATAACAAATTTTAGCATAAGTTTATTTTAAGGATTAAAAAGAGTATTTCTGAAAACTGATTTCAAATGAATAATTATTCACCATTTTAATCAATATAAATGAAAAGTTTCGATCATATCACCATAATTAATAATTTTAATTCACATACTGAATATTACTTGTTATAAATATAATTTAATATTATCTTTTCCTAAAAAAATGTATTTTTATTTATGAAAAACTATTTCCATCATGCTTATGGGTTTTATATAAAATTAAATTTTTCCACCTATAATAATTTAGTTTGATAAAGTTTTTCCCCTATTTTTAATCATAATAATTAATATTATGCTATAAATTCCACTTAATTTTTGAACAATAAGAAGAGTATCTCTAGTAAATATCAATTACCATGGTAAAAGAAAAATATATCAATTAACGGTGAATATATTTTAAAAAATACTAGAAATAATGTAACCCTAATAGTATAAATAATTTTCTTTCCTTCTAATTAATATCATTATTATATTTATTTATTTTGTTCCTTTGTAACATATTATGTAATCACTTTGAAAAAATTTAATTTTGATATGATAAAACCCAAATTATATTTTTATGTATTATAAAATTTAAAATAGGAAATTGATTTTGATGAATCAATGGATTTTTAAATCAATTAAGTTTTAATAAAATATTAGTACAATATAAATTATTAATATAAATTATCATATATTTTTTATAAAGTCTAATGTTATTTTTATAGGGGTTCAAAAACTGGTATTATAAAAAAATCATCATTTTTCCATAAATGTTGATTCTTATTTTATATGAAAAAATAAAAAAATATATATAATTATATTTGGTAAAATAAGTATTATTTTTGTATTTAGAATATTTAAATCATGAAATGATGAAATTTTCATAATTTTATGAGGATGTAAATCTTATGAGTAAAAATTAAATACTAAATAAATATAGAGTTTGTATTATGACATAAAAATGATCCAAAAATGATGTAATAAATTCCATAAAGGGTATCCAATATTTAATACATGTTTTACCATTAATATAATCTTATTTTATGTTTATTTGATTAGTTTTCTAATTCATTTATGAATCCTGAAAACCCATTAATATAATTTAAGGTTCTAAAAACAATTCCCAAATAGTATGACTCACTTCCACACTAGTATGGATATTGTTTTATTATGTTTAGACCATGGCCTTATTAAATAACGAAAAAATCCATTATTTTTCAAAAACCAAGGGAAAAATCATTATAAGGTTTATGGCTATGGTTATTATCTTATATGTAGTCGAAAACACATGTTTATGAAATAATGAATAACTCCCATAACTTTTCATATATAAACACACAAAATATCTAATTTATCATTATTCTAATTACTTTGAGAATTACATACTCTTCTATCCCCTCAATAGAGACCTATTAATGTTCCCTAAGCTCTCAAGAAGCTTCTCCCAAGCATTTTGAATCACCCTCTCATGGTAACGGATCTCACACCCTCCTTTTTTTCAAGAAACACTTTTATGTTATGACTCTTCATTTCAATTTTCTCTTGATAGGATATGTTCGTACATGTCCCCATTAATTTCAATTTTATTTCTAAATTATATGATAACACTTTGACCCCCATTGAGCCATCCCATGAACCCTTATATACACCTACAACCATTCAATAATTTAGTAATGGATCTTATCGTTTCCACTTTATTCAAGAATCTTCTTCAATTTATGCCATTTTATTTTTAACATGTAATTTTGGGGTGCGTTTTTTGATATTAACCATAACATATATATTATTTATTAATGATTAGAGACCAATTTCCCTCCCATTAATCCCTCTCATTAAAATTATGTACCCCCATTTTACTGCCAAAATTTCACTATCGGATTCATTGAAAAACAATATAATGATTACACATACCATGTTCATGTCAATGGTGTTCACTGTTATTCCCTTATAATTTTTTGATTAGGTACTTTCATATTTGAATTTTACAGTCCGTGAAGTGGAAAAAATATTATGAAAAAATGATCCCATGTTGTATGATCTATGTGGAAATCACAAGAATAAAAATGAAATGAATGTGACGGGTTCACCCAGAATTATATAGCGCTCTAATGAATTTCATAATTTTTAGTTTCATGAGATGTCATGTTGGGATAGGGAGTGAACATGATTCCTTTATGGGATGTTTTCCATCATGTTCAATCGGAAGATAGCCTTGACCGATGTTTATGATGCATTGTTTTAAGTTGGTTCCACATTTCCAATGGTTCCTTTATGTTATTGTTCTATATCATGCCTCATTGTTCTTATTTATGATTCCCAATAATTTAATTCTACTTTTATACGACTATGGACTAATATGAATTACTTATTCATGTTATTACATGTTTATTCACATACTAATATTTATAACTCACCCAATTCTTATGTATATCCCCAGTACATCGCATATAATTTTAAGTGTGATCATGTGAAAGATGTAATCATTACATAAGATTTTTTTTATATTATATGTTGTTATGTATCATACCTAATTCATAAATAGACAAGTCTTTTTGATATTCTGGGTGAAATTAATTGTTTTTTTATGTAATAAATAAATAATTAATATGTAAAAAAATGTAGGGTTTGCATTTCTTGTTCATCATGGTTTTTATTTAATCTGATGACGATGAAAGTGGATGAGTCTATTGAGGGGGATCCTTCATTGAGTAGTCTAGTCCTAATCTCATCACTGGTTCTAAATTTTTTTTAATAGGAGTTCTTAATTGATGAAATTTTAAGACAAATCGTGAATTATTCTTACTCATATAAACATTCTGATGTATTTGATAAAGGGTGAGAAGGATCTTATATTTTATTTGAAATATTTAGAGAGTTATGTCAACATCCTAGGTATTTAATAGAAATAATAGATACCATTTTTCATATATCTCTTATTTTCTACACTAGGTACATCAATGTAAACTTAGAGATGATTAATAGATGGATCTTTTCCACGTATCATGTGATGTCATTCTTTTGTTTTTGAATATAATAGATTATGTAATTTAAAAGATAAATGATATATGAAGACTGGACTTACCCATTGAATTTTATTGTAATTAAGGGGAGTAAAGATTCCACACAAATTGAATTTTATGTGAAGGTTTAGAAAAAAATGGTAAGATTGTCGATCATACATGTTTAATTTACTAGTAATGTGTTTGAATATGTTTTTGGTGAGTTTAGATGATGTGTTGATGATTAGAGAATTGTAATAGATGATGTGGGGAATTCTAGAGAATTGTAATGGATACATATTATGGCATTAGATTTCATTTTTAGTAAATCATTCATTTTTTTGGCATTGGATGTCTCACTGAAATAATTTATCCTGACAACAATGTGAGGATTAATTTTGCTGGTATTAATTGAAAACTTCATGTGTAAATAATTTTTTACATTATAAAATCTAGAGAAATATGATGAAAATATTAATTTTTATGATAATAAGAATAATTTTTGTTTCCATGAAAAAGGAAATTATAAATTCAGGAGGAAGAATATAAGAAATAAGGATTTTCCATGACTTATTATTTGGTAAAGGATTGGATTTAAGATTTATTTAGAGTTTTACATACATGAATAATTTTTATAAATATTTATTTAGATTATATTAAAAAAAATAACGATGTCGTGACTCAGGTTTTCACTTATAAGGTATTTCAATATTTCACGGAATGTACTTGATAGCTAGGAGCTGAGTTGAAAAGGGATTCTCACGCCCAGGGAGAATTGGTATAGTGATATTAAAAATATTAAATCATGTTAAAAAATTAATTATAAATGTGGAATAAATATCATGTAGAGACTTACATTATAATCTTGAGGGCATGATTGAGATCAGAATGTAGTGTTTATCCTAGGCCAGACATAAACTTTGTCAGTATTGGGTTCCCATTCAAATTTGAGTCAATGTTGGTTTGTTAAATGGGGGATTAATTTTCTAATGAAATTAAATTAATATACCCTCCCAAATTTTTGTGTGCATATGATAGAGAGTATGTGCTCCCCTCTATTTGGAGTGATAGTGGAACCATGATAAATCCCAGGAGTAGAGGCACCACAGATCTATGATCATGATGGAAATCACACTGATATTGTGTATCATCTTCACATAAAGCATAACTGTTTCAAAATAATTTAGGAGGATTGGTGTTTTGAGTCTCGATAACCTTTTTAATGCATTGTTATATGGTTTTAGAGCATTGTTATGAATTCTAAAGATTCCTAGGCTTGATCTATAGCTTTTAGGGAAAGCCATTTTGATTTGGGTAACTCGTAGAGAATTCTCTTTCAGAATTTATGATCACACGCTGTGCAGAATATGGTCACAAACTATGAGTTATTACTATATAGTCAAGATTGACTTTTGGGTACTCGATGCCGTGTTCTAGTGTTACAAAACGTATTGTGAACCCATGTCATTAGGCCATGGTACCTAGATAGGGTAACTGTATCAAGTCACATGGCCGTGTAAAATCATAGGACTGAATACATTAACACCTAGTGAAGTAAATGGAATAGGAAGATGACACCAAAGTCAGACCTTTTAGTCGAGACACACTATGTATCTGGGGGTACATGCAGTTTGTGGGATACGGCTCACTAAGGCATGTCAGAAATCCATGGTCGGGGGATTAGATGAGGCGAGACACTCTATGTACATAATGTACACATTGTTTATGATCACAAGTACACCCAATACAAGTATAAAAGGAAAAAAACAAGTATTTAGAAGGGTTTACCTGACTTTTAAACCTCATTAAACACCATATACGTTTCTGGGAGTCTTCTGCCCAATGTATCTCCTTCTTCGAGGCTCAGATTTAGGCTAGTTAGTACCCTATCTTAAAAAAATTCTATGTAAAATTTGGTGTTGGTCATGGTTTGGCCCTTTGATATGTGATGAGAGGTGATGTTGTCACCCACTTTGGTTGGCAGTGTTTGGACCAGAAACAATTGAGTGATTCCCTTTGTTAATCCCTATTAGTGTAAAATGTGGTATTGCATCCTCAACATGGGATTATGATACCCTTAATATGGCGATCTTGGATATAGTTTTCTAATTCCTCTGGGAAGGCAGGGTTTGGATCATTTACCATATCATTCTCATTAGAGAAGTTTCCTAGTATTTTCACGACCAAAACTAAATGGGAGGTGATCCTCTATATAGTAAGATTTACTATAGGGTTTATGGAATCATCAGTTTTAAGACCGCTACATAGTAGGTAGTTTAATATTGGTTTGTGGCCTCATTTAGTATTTGATCCCATAATCAGTAGATAGATTAACTAGGGTTGTCAGTATCATTAAGTGTACGATCCCCTACTTCATGAGTTGTACCATGTGGTGTTTGTGAAATAGTCACGACCAACACTACATGGGTGGAGATCTCCTATCTAAGAGATATGATATTTAGGATGTCATATTGGATTTGTGGTGTCCCCTGAAGTACTAAATATGATCTCATTTAATAGATATCATTGAGTTGTCAAATCAGGTATGTGGTATCCCCCAATGGTCCTTGGAGTGATCCTCTGTTTGAGGAGGTGTGGTCTTCAGAATTCCAGACAAGGTTTGAAGTGTCACAAAATTGTTCTAGGAGTGAACCCCTTTCTGAGTGGTAAAATATTTCATGGTTACAATAGGGATATTAGTATCCCCTTTGAGGGATGGGTAATATCACTTATATGATTATCAACATCCATTGGATTCTAGTGTGACTTTCATCATGTAATGATTTCATAGGCTTGTTCTTTTAGATATGTGTCACTTGGGATAGAAGGGATATGATATCAACATTTTTGAGGCTGATTGAGTAATATCTCCTAGATGGAAAATCATGGATGGTCGAGTTCCCAATGGATTTCACGTCTTGTATGATTTCCATGATTAATGGAAAAGCTAATGGAGTGAGTTTTCCTAGTCCAGTGTTACCATTGATCCTTGAGTAGAATGTCATAAATGTCTATGTGGTTGGTACATTATGGAATTATTTTTATGATTATATTTGGGTCTGGTCATAGGGTTCCATACATTATTGTTACATTTCATGGTTTATAGACCATGTGAATTGATTTGAATAGTCATGTATAACAGCGGATATTTGAGATGGTGTTTTGGTTTCATTTGGGTTCTCTTCGGTTGTGTTATGAATATTTTTTCCTTACAGTTATTCCATTTTATTTTTGGTATTTTGGGATACTACTATGTATTGTTATACTCACCTCTACATGGGCATTTCCCATATATGTGTTGTCTTCTGTAAATAACACACCTTTCGATGGAGTCCCATGAGGACCTGAAGTAGGTGGATCAAAGTGAGTTAGAATGACTAAGGTGTTTGTTGGAGATCATAAGGAAAAATTTGTGAATGTTAAATTTGAATATTGTACCCTCTATCTGATTAGGACAGATTTTTTACAGTATTTGGTGTGTTTGTATTTATCCCTTTTATTCTTTTAGTTCTTCTTTTATACATTAGTTGTGGTATAGATTTATGCATGTATTTACCTTCACAGATTACGTTACATCTTCACTATTTCGTGGATATGTTTATGGTTGAATCTTTATAGTTAAGATAGGATACGACCTGCCATGTGTGTGATATTCCTACTCCACACTAGATGCCGCCCACAATCATTTTGGAGGCATTCTTGGTGAGTTTCAGCTTGGGTCCCATTTGTATGTATTATGATAGAGTGGTATTATAACAAGTTCTACATTGGGACAACATTGTTCTGAGATTGGGTTGGGTTGAATAGTGAGAGTGTTAAGGTATTTTGAGATTGGATTTATGGCTAAAGACTCTTGTGTTGGTAAAATGGCATGTGTATCCATTCACATGGAGTCTGATAACCTAATTGTTTACTTAGAACTGTTGGACTCCTCATGCTTTAATCATGTTTTAATGATCACAAATCCTATTACTGTTAATTAATCACAATCTTAATTGACCATCGTGTTAATGCACTCCATTATCAATAATAACTATTCATCACGTTTTAATAATAGAATGTCTTATTGATGTTAATTAATTGCTTTATTATTTACAAGTATTATGCATGATCACCAATCTCATATATATTATCAAGTCTTTATTTATGATTCATGTTCTCTTACTCTTTAATGGTTAAGCTTAATCTATATTCTGCATATTATTGTCTAAGTCTAAAAACAGATATTTGTCTAATTATAGAGACATAGTGATGTTTGACATAGTAATATAGACTATGTACAAGAAACAGTCACAATCAGGCAGACACCGTGATGGACACACCGTGAAGGAAAAACCCTGGCCCGGACACCGTAAAGGAAAAACCGTGACCCAGACACCGTGAAAGACAAACCGTGACCCAGACACCATGAAGGACAAACCATGACCCAGACACCGTGAAGGACAAACCATGACCTAGACACCCTGAATGACACACCGTCACCGAGACATCGTGAGCTAGACACCGTGACAAGGAGACACACTGAATCACATACCGTGGAGCATATACTGTGAAGAAGACACCATTTACATAATCACTGTGACACCGCTTCTTAACTTTTTTTCAATATTATTTAAATAATGATAACGGCCATATTTGATGTTTTTAATGCAATTAATATTATTTAATGATTGTTGTTGGCATGTCAGGAAACTGTATCTCGTACATATGAAAAGGGAATCATTCCTACTTCTTGAACTGGTGGAATATAAGGAAGATTGAGTTGTAGTACATGTACACAAGTGTGACGATACAACAAGAAGAACTGAAATATGCCCGAGTGCACTGTGCTAAACTGGAAGAAAAATCCTGAGCATGAAGGAGAGATTGCAAGACTTACAAAGAACCCTCATGAGCACAATCCAACACCTCTGAGGAACACAAGAACACAAGCTGGACCAAGAAACTTTGTTTTTCAACAGAATAACTAGAGAAGGACTCAGAAGCAGTTCTGCTGAATCCAATGATTCCAGAGATACATTTCTAATCACTAGAACTTTCTAAAACTCTTATCTGTTCTCTCTAAGTGATTTGTTTATTTAATTTCGAGTAGTGTGGGGTACTCTATATATCTCACTCACACTCTGTCTCCTGCACTGAACTGGAGGATATCAAAATCCTCACTCCACAACTCTTAACTCTTGTTTACCCATTTCAACTAGTGAAGAGGTCCGTGTGTGGCCTGGTCTTAATTTTGATTCCCACGAAGAACAGTGGTAGAGGTCCCTATGTGGCCTAGACAGTTTTTTAAACTGCTGTTAACCTTGATCCAGTGTTTGGATAAAATTTATATAAATTTCAGAGGACTATGTCTCGGCTTGAGATTGAACCTCTTGTTATATTTGCATCTTTAGATAAAATTTAATGTATACTACATATATTTTTTTATATTCCGCTGCTGTTACTTTGAAATTAAAAACCATTTTAAAGATACTTTGATAGTTAAATTAGAATGTGTTAACACTTATTGTAAATCAGTAGGTTAGTTTCAAAAGTCAATTTAATCTTGTGATTGAATTAACTAAGACCTAATCAATATTTGAGAAACTATGTGAAAATTTACAATCTGTATAAATTCACTAGAGTTTAACTTGTTTTATAAATTGGGGGATTTTAAATAAAAAATATTTTAACCAAAATTTTAATTGGAACTCAATTCCCCCCTCTCTTCAGTATCCAATCTGACCAACATTTGGTATGAGAGGTTTTTTTTTGTTAAAGAATTTTTGAAATACTCTTTTTTTCATCTGTGATTTTAGTTTCATTTTTAAAGATCTTATATTTTTGTTAGATCTAAATTTTATCTCTTTAAATTTATTCTCTAAAATCTAGTTATGGATTATATAGTAGAGGGTGATGCTACTAACATTCCACCTTTCTTTAATAGTACAAACTATGCCCCATGGAAGATTAAAATGAAAATTCATTTGTAAAGTATAGGTTTTGATATTTTGACTGCTATAGTGTCTCAATATAAAATTTCAGAAGCTGAAATAACAAATTGGGATGAACCTACAAAGACTGCTTACAATAATAATTTTAAAGACATGAATGCCCTGAACTATGATCTATGAGATGAGGAATTTAACAGAATATCTTCTTGAAAAACTT
This sequence comes from Viscum album, assembly GCA_963277665.1. NCBI lineage: Eukaryota > Viridiplantae > Streptophyta > Magnoliopsida > Santalales > Viscaceae > Viscum > Viscum album. The sequence continues at coordinate 579,025,819 of OY728138.1, read as the reverse complement.
TTTTTAAAATATGGGATACTTTGGTTGTTTCTCATGAGGGAAAAACAAATGTTAAAGAAATGAGATTAAATACTTATACGATTAAATAAGATAATTTTAAAGTGAAAACTGATGAACCCATTTCTGATTTGTATCTCAGGTTCAATGAGACATTCCATACAATGAATTCATTTGGAAAGGATGTTCCAGCAAAGGAACAAATCATGAGAATCTTGAGATGTCTACCAAACTGATCGAGAGGCACATCTGTTTCAATCAGAGAGTCATGTGACATTGGAGCTCTACTTGTCAAAGAGCTGATCGGTAAGATTGTGATGTATGAGGAAGAACTCAAGGTGAATAAAGAGGAAGATGATGAACCAAAAAGGAAATCAGTGGCTTTTAAGACTACTTCTTCAAAGAGCAAGGACAAAGAAAAAGCTTAAATACCAAATGACAGTTCAACAAGTGAAAGTTCAGACTCTAATAGTGATGCTGAAATGGCTTAAACAGGAAGAAGGTTTAAGAATTTTTATAGGAAGAAGAAATTCTTCAGAAAATCATATTATAGGGGAAAGTATGATAATAAGGGACATTGGAAGAAGGGATGTAAAAATCCAGATAGAAGTGATGATGTTGTTTGCTATGAGTGCAAAAGAAAAGGACACATTAAAGCTGACTTCCCAAAGGTAAAATTCAAGAAGAACTATAATTATAAGGACAATAACTACAAGAAAGCTATGAAGGCTACCTGGAGTGCTTCTGAAGACAGCACAAGTAAATATGAAATGTCTGATTCCGAAAAGAAACATGCCAACATGTGTTTCATGACAAACACATCTGAGGTAACCTTAGATACTCCTGCATTTAATTCCCATTATTCTGGAACTGAATCTGATTCGGATTCTGGAAAAATGACTAGTGAGTAATAATTTGAATATTTTAATATGCTGGAAGAGACATGAAATGACCTTATGGATAAATACAAATCGTTTAAGAAATAGCATGCTCTCACTACAACTATTAAAACTGAACTTACTATTGAAAAAGGGAAAAATTCTCAACTGTTAAAGGAAAACACTGAGCTAAAAATGTCTAATGAGAAACTTAGAAGAGACTTAAAGAAGTTCACAAATGGAAAGGATACAATAACTCAAATACTAGGAAAGAATGTGTCACCAAAATACACTACTAGAATAGGCTACAAATCTACATAGAGACAACTTACTAAGAATATATTTATTCATAAATCTAGAAAGAATACTGCTAATTCAAGTTCGGGAAATTCATTTTCTTCAACTGGTTACTCACACAGTTATAGATCAAACCGGGTTTATCTTTCAAAATCATGCGAGTCAAATTATATGATATCCATAACACAAATTTGGGTACCAAAATCAGTGATTGCTAACCTTGTCTGGACCAAAGATGATCTGGGTACCAAAATCATATTCTATCTAATACAATTTTGTTGGAAACCTGCTTGATGAGTTCCCACAAGAAGACATGGTATTTGGACAGTGGATGTTCAAGATATATATCTGGGTATTGCTCATGCTTCAAGACCATAATAAAGGTTGATGGAGTCTATGTCACCTTTGGTGATAATTCTAAAGGAAAAATCATTGGCCTAGGCCAAATTGGTGACACTAATTCTGTTTTAATTTCTAAAGTTTTATTTGTTGATGGGCAGAAATATAATCTGTTGGGTATCTCTCAATTGTGTGATGATGGTTTTAATTTCAAGTTTCAAAATGATTCTTGTAATGTTTTTAACTCTAAAAATGATTTATTATTCTCTACTTTAAGTAATGAAAATGTTTATGATGTTGATTTAAATTCATTAGCTATGAAAAATGTTACCTATTCAAATTCTTTTCATAAATATTTTTGGTTATGGAATATAAGATTAGGACACTTCAATATACACTCACGTAGGAAACTAACTTTGAAAAACATAGTTAGATACTTACCCATACTTGAGTATCCAAATGACAAATTTTGTAATCCCTGTCAAAAGGGAAAGCAACATAATGTTTCTTCTAAATCAAATAAAGAAGTCTGAACTTATCAACCTCTTGAGTTGGTTCACATGGATTTGTTTGGACAATCTATAATTTATAGCTTAAATGGTAAGCACTATGTCTATGTCTTAGTAGATGAATTTTATAGATATACATGGGTATACTTCTTAGCTCCCAAAAGTGAAGCTTTCTCTTACTTTGTTAAATACTTTGTGTCTGTACAAAACCTTAGTGGACTTAAGATTAAAACCCTAAGAAGTGATCATGGCCATGAGTTTGAAAATCATGAATTTGAATCCTATTTCTCACATAATTGCTATAGTCATAACTTTTCTTCTCCTAGGACACCTCGTTAGAATGGTGTAGTAGAAAGAAGAAATATAACCCTTCAAGAAATATCAATAACTATGCTTAATGAATATGACCTGCATATCTACTTTTGGGATGAAGCTGTAAATACAGCTTGTTATATCATTAATAGTGTCTTGATTAGACTGGTTCTTAGGAAGACTCCTTATGAAATATGGAATAATAGAAAACATAAATTTAGTTACTTTAGAGTATTTGGCTATAAAGTTTTTATTCTTAATACTAATGACAATCATGATAAGTTTGCTTCTAAGAGTGATGAAGGAATCTTTTTAGGATATTCTATAACCAGAAAAGCCTATATAGTTTTCAATAAGAGAACCAAGTGTGTGGAAGAATCTGTTCACATAAAATTTGATGAAACTGATCCACATGAGTCCAAAACCTCTCTTGAAAATCTTGAAGAAGATGTATCTATTCTGGACCATAGTGAAAAATATAATGAACCTGCTATAAAGACATCCAGTTCTGGACATATCCCAGAATCTGCTTCTATTGAACCCGAACTTGGAGATGAACCTGAAATTTCTAGTCCTACCATTACTAGATCAACTACAATTCTAATGAATCATCCTTTAGATGCTGTTGTAGGAAATCGGGATAGGGGGACACCGACTAGAGATTCTCATAGAAATCAGATTGAACATCAAGCCTTCTTGTCATAGCTTGAACCTAAAAACATTGATGATGCAATTAATGATGAATTTTGGGTGATTTCTTTGCAAGAGTAACTCAATCAATTTGAAAGAAATAAATTTTGGAATCTTGTTGAAAGACCTAAGAACACATTCACCATAGGCACTAAATGGGTGTTTAGAAATAAAGTAGATGAATCTGAAAACATAGTTAGAAACAATGCTAGGCTCGTTGCACAAGTCTACAGTCAAGAAAAAGGAATTGACTATGAGGAGACATTTGCTCCAGTAGCCAGAATAGAAGCTATTAGGATTTTACTTTCTTATGCTGCACATCTAAATTTAAAACTATATCAAATGGATGTTAAGAGTTCTTTCTTAAATAGATATATTGCTGAGGATGTTTTTGTTGAACAACCACCTGGATTTACAAAACCTCATTTTCCAAACCATATTTTTAAATTATCAAATGCTTTATATGGTTTAAAGCAAGCTCCATGATATTCGTATGATAGGTTAAGTACTTTTCTAATATCCAATGGTTTTAAAAAAGGTATAGTTGATCCTACTCTTTTTATAATATTTATTTCAAATGATGTTTTGGTTGTACAAATTTCTGTAGATGATATTATTTTTGGATCTTTAAAAACTAGATTATGTACTGATTTTTCTAAAATGATGCAAAATGAATTTGAAATGAGTTTAATGGGTGAAATCAAATTTTTCCTTGGATTAAAAATCATTCAAAATAATGATGGAATTATTTAAACTCAATGTAAATATACTAGATATCTTTTAAATTTTTTTGGATTGGATAGCACAAAAAGTAGTGACACTCCCATGAGTACCATCTGTAATTTGGATCTTGATAAAGATGGTAAATCTGTTGATCAAACCACTTATAGAGGAATGATTAAAAGTTTAATCTACCTAAATTTTAGTCGTCCTGATATTATATTTAGTGTGTGTATGTGTGGTAATTTTCAAGCAACCCTAAAGAGTCACATTTAAATGCTGTAAAGAGAATTTTCAAATACCTCAAGCATACTCCCAATTTAGGACTGTTCTATCCTAAAGGACAATCATTTGAATTAGTTAGTTATTCTGATTCTGATTTTTCTGGATGTAAGTTAGATAGAAAAATCACCAATGGAACATGTCACCTTTTAGGAAAGTCACTAGTATCATGGAGTAGTAAGAAACAAAGTTCTTTTGCATTATCAACTACAGAATTTGAATACATAGCTACTGGAAGTTGGTGTGCGTAAATTTTGTGGATGAAACACACATTACTAGACTATGGATATCAATTCAGACATGTCCCAATAAAATTTGATAACACAAGTGCTATTAATATTTCTATGAATCATGTTTCTAATTCTAGGATAAAACATATTGATGTAAGACATCAATTTTTGAGGGATCATTATCAAAAAGGTGATATCACTTTGGAATTCATTGGTACTAAATATAAACTTGCTGATATATTCACTTAACCATTAAATATTGAGATATTCGACTACACTATACATGATCATGGCATGATTAATCATAAATAGATATCTTAATGATATTAATGTTTAATACATTACTGTATTTTATATTATGGTTTCATGCTCACTGTTTTACTGTTACTGTTTCATGCTTACGGTATCACCGTTAAGACCTTGTACACACGGTCTGTCAACTCAATATCTCACCATGACTATACAGGATAGTCCCTGACTCAACGTGATGATCACCAACTGTCCCACCGTGATGACTGTTTTTTTTCTTCACACCGTATTACCTACTCACGGTCTCCCCATGAATATTATTTATACTATTATTTTAACCTGTATCGCGGTAATTTTTATTTCACCACTATTTGATTTCCCGCATTTCTGTTTTTATGATGATTGAAATTCCCATATGATAAAACTTAAAGGTTTCAATCAATCTCTCACTCGAAATCTCTCTTGCTCTCTCTCTCTCGAAACCTCTTTACCTTGCGAACCTCTTCTTCTTTCTCGCCCGAACCTTCAGTAGATGCCAAGTATGAAGAATCTATCTTCATCTACCCCTGATAAGCATTGCTCTAAGAAACAGAATAGGATACCAAGGATAGCTCCCGAAAGACCACTAAACTCAAACCTAGTAAACCGTACCATAGTTCCTAAAAAAGAAATTTACCCAAAGTGGTTGTTGTCTAGCAGATCTTTGGTCTTTAAAATATTGAGAGAACAAGGTTGGTTTGAATGGTTCACTAGAAACGATAAACTGATTTACCTGAGATTGGTATCTCAATTCTACCAATATGTGAAGTTTTCCCTTTATTTTGGAGAAAGCTTTTTGGTGACAAGATGGATAAATGGACAAAATTGTTCATTCTCTTCGAGGTTTTGTGTTGCATGCCTAAGGATTCAACACGACGGAGTTTGTGAAGGCTACATGAGAGACCCTCCTCCTTCATCTAACATATTCAATCTGGAAAATGCTTTGGGAACCTTAACTGGTAATGGAACCAAGCTAAGGGCTATAGATGAAGAACTAGATGGAGAAACTAGACTGCTTTTCAAATTTGTTCAGAATTTGATCAGTCCAATAAAAGGGGATTTCGCTGTAATGAAGTGTTTGGATGTGTTCCTGATTCACCTATTGAAGAATGGATATAAGATTAACCAATGAAAGTATGTTATTAACCATATCTGTGAGCTGATTAAAGTCACTTCCAAATCCACCTCCTTATTTTACTCAAGGATGATTTAAGCCATGCTAGTTGCCAATGGAATGGTTGGACCGAAAGAAGAAAAATTAGAGGACTTTTATTTCTGCTTCTCCATGCCTATCATCAGAAGGATGAAGATTAGTTGGACCCCCTGGAAGAAGCAATGGGTTGATGATAATGATCAATTGTATAAGAAGTTTAATCCTGGTGATTATCCAAGAATGCCAAAGAACCTAGCTGATCCTAGTCTGGAACCAGATGAAGTGGATGAATACTCAGATGCCAAAGAAGAAGAGGAAGTGGCAGCTGAAGTACCACCTGGAGAAGAGGCTGAAATAACTCCAATGGATGAAACTCCTGTTGAAAAAGAAAGGACTATTGTCCCTTCTATTGTTCCTGCTAAAATAGATCAAGGAGAGGATGTTGTTGTTGAAAAGGAAAGGATTGTAGATCCTTCAGTTGTTCTTAGTGAGGAAGAAGCTCCTTCTTATTGAGAAGTTGTAAATCTGGATATCCAATCTAATGATGTAAGAGATTCTGTAGTAACAGAATCAGAGAAAAAAGCCATAGAAGAGTCTGCTCGTATAGATGAACTCCCAGTTGAAAATCTAGCCAATCTGGAAGCACATCCTGTAGAACAATCGGTTCCTGATATAATCCCCTCTGCTGAAGAGAGGATGGAAATTTCCTTTCATATGTAAAGGAAAGAGTATTCTGAAGAGATCAAAGACGATCCTGTGGATCTTGACCTTGTTTCTAACCCTATAGTCTCTGAAATAGAAGCACAATTTGAGGGGGAGGAACCTCAAAATAGTGAGACTAGTCCAGCCAAGTCTGTTGAATCTGGATCTGAACTTGGTGTTGAGTCATACATTATGTACACTTGATATGTTTTCCCAAGATTTTATGATGTCAATGAGTCATAAAAAGTGACTACAACTGGAATGGATCTCTCTTCGGTGTTTCAACTAGGGTATGTAGCTCATTCAGAACCAGAACCAGAGCCCCATCCTCAATTAGAATCAGATTCTGAGTCTGAAGATGACTCTGAACCACAACCAGAACATGCTCCACTACCTTTACCTGCACTCTTACCCAATCAAAACTCTTTTGTAACTAAATATTATCTGAAAGTTTTTGGAGAGACACTTTTTGCTGGAGTTGAGAAGATCTTATCCACTCAACCTCGTCAAGTAACTCAACCGAGTCAAGATGATGCATCAATTCTCTTGAAAATATTATATTGTATATTAAACCAAGGATGATCTGAGAAATTCAAGATGTCAGAGTATAAAATAAGCTGCTGAGTGCTGATAATGCAAACCTGAAATATATGGTATAAAACTTATAGAATGAGCTATCTTTAAGATCAGAGCCTACTTCTGTTTCTTCCCCTGCACCTGTTGCTACTTCTCTTGTGCCAACTGATTCCACCCTTTCTAGAGAGATTGTGTCTCAAGTGCATCCATATCTAATGTCTTTTGATGAGAATATTGGAAAAAGACACACAAAAATGTTGGAAAGCATGAGGGAGCTTGTATAAAATCTGAATAATCTCACGGATGAATATACTGGGTGCCTGCAAAAAGTTATGAAACAGCTTAATGTTCTAACTGATGTTGTCAAGGCTTCTCTTGCTCCTGTTCAACCTTCTGTTCCTCCTTTGGATGATTCTCTTCTGAGATACATAATCAAGGAAGAACTTCATAATGCCTTCAGTGGTTTGGATCTATCTTTTTTGTCAGAAGTGGTTGAGAACAGTGATCGAGCATTGGACTTGGCTATGATTCATTCAATGATTTCCACTGATGTTGAACCAGATATCACCAAAAAGATTTATTTCTATCTCAACCATATTTTCTCTAAAATTTATATGACAGATCAATTTATATATATTGTAGATAATTTGAGAATGCCTCTAGTAACTCAAGATTTTAAAGCTCATGTTCAAAAGCATACAGAGATCACTAGATTGTTGGACAAATTTATGGAGAATGAGGTCGATTTTGAAAAGGCTATGCAATATGTTGGTGAGATCATTAATGTTTTCTTAAATAATTTCAAGGTGTATCATCATGTGAAGAGTACTGCTATAGTTACTCCAGCTGCTGCACCCCTTAGACCTGGTCTAATTATCATCCTAGAACATCTACTGCTCCTACTTTGGCTCCATCCATTTTCGAAGGTCTACCCTTACCCTCCTTGTCTACCACATATGTGCCTTCCTCTACATCAGAACCAGCTCTTATTGCTGATAAATGTAAGGACAAGGCGGCTCCCTGAAGAGTCTAGAGACTGTTTTCTTTTTTGATGAGATGTCATTTGTTGTTTTTTGTTTTTATTTCTCATATATTTTTTATTCTGAACCTTTTTAATGACAAATGATGTGTTTCACTTCATTCTCTCTACTTTTTGATAATCCTAAAAGGGAGAGGAAAAAGTACAAGTTTTAGTATTCTAATTGTCGAGTTATTTTCTTTCATGTTGCATTTTATTTATATTATTACCTATACATGATTTTTGATCATCAAAAGGGGAATATTGTTGGACTCCTCATCCTTTAATCATGTTTTAATGATTACAAATCCTATTTCTATTAATTAATCTCAATCTTAATTGACCATTGTGTTAATGCTCTATAATCTCAATAATAACTATACATTCTGTTTTAATAATATCAAGTCTTTTTTATGTTAATAACTCGCTTTATTATTTACAAGTCTTATGCATGATCACCAATCTCACTTATATTATCAAGTCTTTATTTATGATTCATGTTCTATTACTCTATAAGGGTTAATCTTAATCCATATTCATTATATTACTATCTACGACTAAATACATATATTTGTCTAAGTATAGAGACACTGTGATGTTTGACACAGTAAGACAGACTGTGTACAAGACACCGTCAAAGTCAGACTGACACCATGACGGACACACCGTGAAGGACAAACTGTGACCCGGACACCATGAAGGACAAACTGTGATCCAATCACAATGAAGGAAAAACCATGACCTAGACACCGTGAAGGAAAAACCTTAACCCAGACACCTTGAAGGACAAACTGTGACCCAAGAACCGTGAATGAAACACTGTGACCGAGACTCGATGAACTAGACACCATGATATGGAGACATAGTGAATCACATACCGTGGAGCATATACCGTGAAGAAGACACCATTTACACAATCATTGTGACACCGTTTCTTATCTTTTTGTCAATATTATTTAAATAATTCTAATGGGCATATTTGATGTTTTTAATGAAAATAATGTTATTTAATGATAGTTTTTGGCATGTTAGGAAATCATATCTTGTACCAATGAAAAGGGAATCATTCATACTTCCAGAACTGGTGGAATATAAGGAATATTGAGCTGTAGTACACGTACATAAGTGTGAAGATACAACAAGAAGTATTGACATACACCCAAGTGCACTGTGCTGAATTTGAAGAACAATCTTGAGAATGAAGGAGAGATTGCAAGACTTAAAAAAAACTCTCATGAGAATAATCCAAAACCTATGAAGAACACAATAACACAAGATGAACCACGACACTCTGTTTTTCAATAGAAAAACCAGATAAGGACTCAGAAGCAGTTCTGCTGAATCCAACGAGTCTAGAGTTACATTACAAATCACTAGAGATTTCTAAAACTCTTATCTGTTCTCTCTAAGTGATTTTTTTATTTACTATCGAGCAGTGTGGTGTACTCTGTATATCTCACACACACTATGTCTCCTGCACTGAACTGGAGGATATCAAAATCCTCACTCCAGAACTCTTAACTCTTGTTTACCCACGTCAACTGTGGAAAAGGTCCTTGTGTGTCCTGGTTTTAATTTTGTTTCCCATGAAGAACAGTGGTAGAGGTCTTAGCATGGCCTAGACAGTTTTGTAAACTGTTTTTAACCCCAATACATGTTATGTATCAAATTTATATAAATTTGAGGGGACTAAGTCTCAGCTAGAGACTGAACCTCTTGTTATATCTGCTGTTCATATTTAGTTTAAATTTAAAGTATACTACATATTTTTTTTATATTCCGCTGCTGTTACTTTGAAATACAAAACCATTTTAAAGTTACTTTGATAGTTAAATTAGCAAGCATTTACACTTATTTTAAATCTGTAGGTTAGTTTCAAAAGGCAATTTAATCTTGTGATTGAATTAACTGAGACTTAATTAATCTTTGAGAAGCTAAGTGAACATTTACAATTTGAATAAATTCACTACAGTTTTACTTGTTTTATAAATTGGGGGATATTAAATAGACAATATTTTAACAAAAATTTTAATTGGAACTCTATTCAACCCCCTCTTGAGTATCCACTCTGACAAACAAGAACATTAGGGAACTAGATTCTAGGAATTTTGGTACATGAATAATATAGGAATGAGTTCTTGGTTTTACGGTCATCTTGAGTTATTTATATAGATATAATCATTTACCATGGTACATCATTATTTTATTTCATAATTCCATTGTGATGATAGTTAGAACAGATTCCATGGGAGTATTATGATAAGCAATTTTCCATTGATGAGGCCTTAGTGTATGGAATTTGTTTTTTGGTAGATCTATCAGATGGTCCACCAGTTGAGCCACCTTGTATTTAGGAGTTGTTTATCTTGAAAGTGAAGGTCAAGAATGCTGGAAGGATGAGTGAACTACAATATTTCTAGGGGAAGAAGCCTCTATGGTATCAGGGAGAGATATACCCTCGGCAAATAAAGTTAGGATTGAGGCATTAAAGTGTGTTTAATACATTGTGGGCACACCTCCCAATCACATTATGATATAATAAGAGATCCATCTATAGGTATTGGATGAGTGATAGTGGAGTCTTGTGATGCAGACCCTTATGGAGGAGACACTCACTTTTGTGGACTTTGAGTAGTTCTTTTGGGAAGTGTTTTATTGAGACATGTTGAGATCGGTGTGTATCCATGACCTTTTGGTGCTTTCATAGGATACAATTTATATGGAATTGTAATCAAATTTGTTCACAAAACTTTCATGATACTCTTTGGATTCAGTTTGGGATCCATTCATAAAAAAATAGATTTGTTAGTAGGGATTAAACCATGATATTATGGTTTCAATTCTATAACTCTAAATTCCCCTATATGATGGAGTTATTTAGCAATCCATGGCGGTGGATAGATTTTTATTAAGCATACCTTGACTGTAAGTGGTAGGTATACATGATATTATACCTTGGTAGATGGTAGAAGATGGATGGATTATGGATCTGGAAGTGCAAGATGCTTTAGGAGAAGATCTTAGGATGGAGTATATAAGTCTAAGGGCTTACAAGCAGGATTTGGGTAGCCACAAAAGAGGTGTTTTTATTCTTGCGATGTATGGGAAAATATTACTTGAGATTGTATAACCCACCATGTTGCTAACAGGGAGACGATTGGTGGACGGCATTGGAAAAGGCATTTATTGTAGAAGGGATTAATGTATGATAGAGGTCATGGAAGAGTATAATTGAAAATAGAAGAGGTGGTAGATAGTTAATGGTTCAAAAACTAAAACCCCTAGGTGGTATGTTCCTAGTCCAGGGAGCCAGAAGACATGGGTGAAGATAGCTACAAGCCACATAGGCTTCTGACCTGGAGGCTCTGCAGATGAATCATGGAATTCCCTATACCCTTTCTTTTTTTTTTGAATTATTATTGACTGTATGTTTTGGGAGGTAATATATTTTCCACTTCATTCTCATGGAATATGTATAGTTATGTGGTCTGTTGATGGAACCCTATAGTGGAATTGTTTTACATAGCTTCCGACTCATGGGGAAGAGGGATGCATCCCCCACCAAGAAAAATTTTTGTGACACAATTATAACCATATGGTAATGTCTATGTTTTCAAAAGGGTATATTGTTATGGTGTGGTATATGAGTTCCTTTGACTTTTCCATTCAATGCAGGGTTGTGTGCTGAGTGTTGGAGCAGGATATTGCATTGTCAGTTGAGCCTTTTAGATTGAGCAGTGTGGTTGGAGACACTGGTGGAGGGAGATCCTTATATGGAACCATTACATAGGTGCATAGTTATAGCCTAAAAGGTTTCCTCAATGTTTATTATTTTCCCACAGTCCATGCTAAGTTGGTTTTCCAGTTTTGGGTGTGGAAGTTTGAGGTTTAAAGATGGAGGCCACAGAAATACATAGTGTTTACACTTGTGCATCCCCGTGTTCGTTGTTGGTACCCTTGTGTGCTCTGAATCATCTTGTATGCGAGAAGCAAGGGGTTGGTGTGGTTTAGTTCATCCAGAGGAATATATGATCTACTGGGTAATGATAGTATCTTTTTCAGGTTAGCGAGGTCATGCACTAGAAGACCCTATGACTATATATAGACAAAGTAGATTGTGTTTTCTACATTTTATATATGAGGAAACAGTTTCCACTTCATTCTTCAATGTCAACCTTCATTGAGTTGGATGTGGGAGTGGTTTATCCATTATAGTTCCCCTATGTGCGTTATTATAAGAATATATGAACCCCTTGGTGAGCTCGATATCGGTGGATTCCCTAATAGAGAGCATATTTTTAATATTTATTACTAAGATTTTATATTTTTTTGATTAATAGCCTTAATGTGGGGAGGATTTAGTGACTCATGTATTGAACTATAATATTTTTTTATATTTTTAAAAAAATTTCAAAATCGGAGTGATGTGCGAGCATGAGATTCTGGGGTCCAAAGTTCCTCTTTGTAGTGATATTAAAGATATTAAATATACTATATTACACACACACATAGGTTCCTTGTAAAAGTAGAATAAATCTTTTTCAAATACTCATATCAAAAATCTGAGTCAATGGTTGTGTTTAGAATGTGGTGTTTACACAAGGAACTACCTAAAATTTTTTCAGCACCAAGTGCATGGTCGGAGGCAAGTCATCGGGAAGGAGTTAAATAGATGATTAGTCATTTATAAAATTTACTGAATAAAACAATCCCTTGGTGTACACATATCAAAGAGGAGGAGAGTCCCCCCCCCCATTTGGACTTACATATATCTTGGGTAAAATAAAAGGAGCGATCATCGATCTTGGTGATGATCACTCCCATGAAATTGTGTAGTGACTTCAGAGCATGGATATACTCCCAAATATTCAATGTTTCACAACAACGTATAAATATTTGAGTTTTAAGACCTGATACGCTATTTTATGCATTATTTTAATGTTTTAGTTCGATATTAAGAGTGCTAAATATCCCATGGGGGCTGATCTATAGGTTTTCATGAAAACTAGGGTGATTCATGTGGCTCGTAGGGAATAATTGTTTCTAATTTTTAATCACATGTTGTTTAGTGTAGGGTAACACACCATGTGTTATCCCCATTTAGTGAATATGGAGTTTTGGGGACTAAACATGTTTTAGTAAACCCATGTCGAGTAGCCAAGGGACCTGTCAAAGGTAGTCATGTCAAAGGTCATGTCCATGTGAAAGTAAATTGAAAGAGACATAAGAAAATGTTGATGTACATGGAAATACAAAAATGACACGAAAAATACGTAATATAGATGATACACACCATATACTATGGGTACACGCCTTGTATGAGACGTGGTTGGCCGATATATTTGGGAAAAAAATGGTCGGGTGATGAGGTAAGGTGAGAAATGTCGTGTACATCATGTACATGTCAAGTAAGATTACATGGATAGCCAAGATTTGAAAAGGAGGAGATGTCTAGGTTTTTATGTGGGGACAAACACCATATATACCTCAGTACAGACTATGGAGTTTTAATGTAGAATTATGTCTAAAATATCTCTTTCTTCATGGCTTTAATTTAGTCCTGTGAGTAGCCTATCCAGAGAAGTTTTCCACATAGAACACTATGGTTCACATGTTTTGGTGCTTTGAGATTCGATAAAGAGAGATTTTGTTTTTTTCTTACATTAGTGATGTTTTGAACATCAATGGTTTGTTTATTCCCTTGGTATATAACAACTAGTGTATAAAGTGGATTTATTTACTCACCAAAATATTTTGATCCCCACAATAGAATAATATTGACTATAGTTAAAGCATCCCTCCATGAGAATGAGGAAGGATCATCTAGCATATAAATTTCCCTAGATAAGGTTCTTGGAATCACCACGAACAACACTACACGAGAGAAGATTCCAATCTAGAAGGATAACCTCTAATGGTTTGTGGAATCATCATATATATAACCCCCTATGTAGTGGGTTGTTTCATTAAGGTCTGTGGAATCATTGGGTATGCAATACCGTACTTAGAATAATTTTTAAATAGTGTTTTTGGTATCATTAATAATATTAACCCATACATTATACATTTTTCTTAATGGGGTTTGCAGAATCATTGTGACAAACACTACACAATCAGTGATACCTTATTTGAGTGATATTATCTCAAGGATTTCGTACTAGGTGAGTTGTGTCCCCCAATGGTACTGGGTGTGATACAATTTGTGTGATATCATTGAGTTACCAGATTGGCTGTGTGGTGTCCCCAGGTGGTCCTTGGAGTGATCCCATATCCACAGAGGTGTGGACATTGGTATTCTTGACTATGTTAATAGTTCCCCCAAATAGTTCTGGTAGAGATCCCCTTTTAGAGTGGTGAAAACATTTTTCATTCTAGTAGGGTTATTAGTAACCCCATCATGGATGGGAGAGATCCCCTAGTTATTGTTAAAATATAATGGATTTTAATGTGACTTCCATCATGGATTGTTCTGAAGAAAATGTTCTCTTGGATATTTTCCACCTAGAAAGTAAGTGATGTGCCATCAAATTTTTGATAATTGATGGAGTGATATATCTCGGATGGTCTATCAGTGATGGAAATGTTCCCAATTTAGTGTACCTCTTAGATGAGTACTACTTGGGATAGAATATCTTTTACTGTGAGTACTCATGGTTGACTTTTACCTTTGATCCTCAAGTAGAATCATGTAGTTGGATATGTGGTCGGTACCTCATGTGACATGGATTCTAGGATGAGTATATATAGGATAGGTTCTGGGTTTGCATATGGGTTTTTAACATCTAATTTTTGACATGCGATGTTGTTAGAGAAGGATATTCATGTATAGATGATGATGTTTAAGATAGAGTTTCCCTATCATTTAAGTTTCCTATAGATGGGCCAAGTGGACTATTGTCTTCTAGTTACACCCTTTTCTTTTGGGTAATAAGGGAACATACTAGGTTTTATAATAATCACACCACCATGGACTTTTCCCAAACATGTTGTGTCTTGTATATAAATTTGGCCCTTTGATTGAGTATCAGGAGGATTAGGAGCTGACAGATCATAGTGAGCTAGACAGACTGATGTATTATCCAGTACATGGAAAAGGAACATATTGAAAGATGCATTTGATAGCATCCCCCTAAAGCTAAATGTGTGGGATGTTTTTATAGTTTTTGGTGTGATTTTATTTTCCCCTTTTTATGATTTTAGTACTCTTTAAGTAATATATTTGTGGGATAGACATATGTATACATTTTTTAGTTTATATTATATCTTCACTATTTCATGGATATATTTGTGGGTGTGTTCATAAAGGTACCATAGGATAAGGCCTCCCTTGTGTGTGTTGTTCCTACTTGGCGATTGATGTCAACCCCTGGCCTATTGAAGGAGATCTTGAGATGTTTTCGACTGGGACCCATTGGGACAGGTAACGACAGAAGAAAATTAATCAAGCTAACATAAGTGACCTATGTGTAGTCATAAGATAGGTGGGAATAATGATCTATGTCAACCCATCTAGGAGGAGGAATGGGCTTTGTAAAATTTCTGCAGTGGATGCCAGTGTGTAGGGTTCATGACTGGGTCATGTGTAGGCCTTCAAGGGCATAAAGAAGGGAATATGGTTCACTACCATTGTTCTAATGGGCTGAAGCCTGTGTGTTGGGTAGTTCAATGTGATGCTTTATGATGTTCCCCTAATTGTAGCTCGAATTGTGTAACAACAGTTGTTTATTAATTTATTGTGGCCTTAATTAAAGAAAAAATATATGTTGAATATTGTTCCCTGTAAGTTATTGTAGATTATTTAATGAATTTTGCATAAAAAATAAACCATTCAATTCATCCTATCTAATCAACCTGATCCCAATTTATGATCATCAATAACCACACAAATAAACACATCTCACAGGACAATTACAATTTTATAAACCACATTTCAACTCAAAAACTATACAAGATATTTAAATATCACTGGGTGGTTTAAAAATCAACTCAGTATGGTTTTCTAAAAAGCATATAAATTATTTGAAAATGTGGATCACATACAAAAATGATGGTAAAAATTATATGTGGATGAACAAGTTGGGATTCCAAAGGTGGTATGTTAATTTTCATGAAGTTACATTTGATCTTATGAAAATGAAAATTTTATTACTAGATAATGAATAAAATCAAAATCTTCATAGAAAATGAAATTCTTAGGGGGATAAATTTTTTCCATGTGTTGAGTTAGTGGGGAATAATTCATTATAGGGGAGGTGAGTATGAAGATTCCACGAAAACAAAACTATCAATTTTTGAACATAATGAGAAACTAGTATTATAAGGTTATGGTTTCTATGAATATATGATTTGCAGGTGTTGCTACATTTTTTTTGAATCCCTTATGAGGACACTATGGTTTTTAAGAAGAACATACAATGCAATCATGTATATTCACCAAATATTCTACACAAATAATTATTTATTGATAAATAAATTTAATGTATTAAACAATTTTCAGTGTGAGTTTTCATGCTTGGTATGTTTTAAGGAGATATTTAACTGGTATGCAATACTAAACTACAAAGAATATGTAAAGCTATGTGAGAAATTAAAAATAATCTTTAGTGAGTGTTTGTGGTGTTGCTATACATATATTCTATGAATATAGGTTTAATTGTGGGGAGGATCTAAAATTATTTGTGGTCATGAATAATTCTTTTTGTATAAAGATTATTATAATTGTTATCTGAAGACCATTGAACGCACTTAAACAACATGAAACGTTTGGAAGATTATGTTATGATAACTATGCAATAATTGGTGAATATTTTCTTATAAATACTTAGTTTATTTCCACATGAAGTAGTGAGATATACATGTGTGAGAGTGATAAATCTTAGAGCATATTTTATGATAAAATATTTTATCACTCATGCAAATATTAGTTTTCAAAGAAGTAAGAGTTTTTATAAATTCTATATGTGAAATTAGAAGGAAATAATTATTTTATAAACAGAATTATTATTTTACAAACCATATGAGAAACATATTATTCAGAAGTTAGATTTCAAATATGGAGAAAAAACAATTTTAGTCCTATCATTAAGAAAGTGTGCAATTAATATATTATATATCTTGATAGATTAAAATGAATTACCATCACCAATCATTAAGAAATAAATCAACAATCAAATGTGACTCTTCCTGTGTTTTTTTTAATAATTTATTTAAAATATTGCGTAAAACTAGTATTTATAAAAATAAATATTTTATTAAATAATAAGGTCCAAACCCGCTAGAGGGAGCATGTCATGGGGGGCCGATATGGTGAAATCCAAGAGCATCCCAATAACTATGTTCATCCCCTCAAATGGGAATATGGAATGAATAATGAGACTCTATTATATTGGATAAATGTATCATTTAATGGTTTGTATTATAGTTTTTAATATATGATTGGGTATTTTAATCAATTATAGTAAGGAGTGTAAATATATTGAGACTGAAGCTTAAAAAATATTTAATTGTTGTTCCTTTAATTGTTACTATTTTATGGAGCGATTGATTTATCATTAGAGTCAATCAGATCCTAACTGGTCAACAATGGTTAATTCCAAAATAAATAAAAAATTTAATAAATAACTACTGATTGAACCCCACTTTTTAGTGCTACAACTCATCATAGGAACTTGAGGGATAACATTATATGGCATCATCCATCAATAATAAGTATTTTTTTTGAATATTTCTATAGTGAATAGCTAAAAAACTATTGAATTAAGTAAATTATAGAGATTAATATGTTAATTATAATTTTTCTTTCAAATTAAATGAATATGTGATACTAAATGGAAATATTATCAATTGAATTAATGAAATTATAATAGTATGAGATTATTATTATTAGCATATGAGTTCTTCAAAAGATTGAGATGTGAACTATTTATTTAATGTATACAATTCTATGCTATATATAATGATTAATGTATAAATAATTGATGATTTTGTTCACCATGGGAATAGAAAATCCATGGTTATGATATGGTAATATTAATTTATACCATCTATAAAAAACTGTTTATGATAATCCACACTCTGTATTTAACGTATTAATGGCCTTACCTAACATCAATGATAATGGGTGTAGGTGACTACACATAATATTAATTTTATTGACGATTATGCCTATGGTGACATCCCATCATGAACCACACCAAACAATATCTCTTGTTTGAGTTTAAGTATAATAAATAAAAATAAAACAAAAAATCTAACTAATATTAGTTCTACTTGAGTGATGATTTAATAAAAATAATTGACCTCATCCACTGTATCGACCCAAAGTTGATCAATGGAAATCCCCTTCTTATAATTATGTCCTAAAGTCACATGAAAACACAACATAATGAACTACTAAGTGCTATGTGGCCTTTAATCAAAAGTTTGTCACTTCTATTTTTTGAAATTCGAAAATCCGACATACACGGTTGTGTTCAAGATGATTTAAGGAGTCTAATAAAACAAAAATAATTTTCAATGAATAGTAACATACCCTTAGGAATAATAACATGCCCTTATGAATAGTAATATGACCATTTTGAATAGTAAATAATCAAACATAAGAGTAAACATACCCATGAATAATTAAATAAAACATAGATGTCTTAGAATGTGACAATTTAACCATAGTAAATGTTTTTGTATTTTGTAAGTCATAAATAATTAATTTTAATTAATTAATTAATTTAAAAGAAAAATTATTTTCTTAAAATGTGTTCATTAATTATCAAATCAATTTCTTATAGTTTTTAGATAAATTTATAAGACCCTGCGTAATTTTTTAAAGAACTATAAAATCAGTTTTGATTTTTTAAAAACTTATTTCTAAGTAAATTATGATTTAAATTAAATATTAAATTAATAATATATAGAAAATTATTTTTGAAAAATGGACTTTATTTTTGGATTCTACACGTCATAAAAATTTTGGGGTAAATTTTTGGGATTTTTCTAAAATACTTGAATTTTTGATGAATAGTGAAATACCTTAATTTACAAAAATAATCTAAATAAGCTAATTGTAGAGTCATGTGTGATGATATACTAATGTATGCACACTTGGTTCGGGATCACATGATTAAATTAATATTCTTGGTCATCCAATACTCACTATTACTTTTCTTTGGGTAAATTAATAAACTAATGAATTTTATATTAAGGAAACCCTTCTCCCCTCCACTATAAATACCACCCTTCACTCCCTCATTTCCTCACACCTCTCAAGCTCAGAGACTTCTATAAACTCTACCAAAACACCATCCCTAGCCCCTCCCCCACGTCCAAGAGCTAATGGTCTCATCAAAATTCAAAGCTTATGCCCTTAAGGAGGATCTCAAGAGGGGGATTCAAGAGGTAATTTCTCTCCCTCTTCTCCTTTAATTTCCTTTCATGTTCAAGTTCATTTCTTGATCTCTCACCACCTATCTTCATCCAAATGGTATTTTAAAACTAGTATTATACATATACTATAATTTTATGATTATAATGGGATATTATATCATACAACCCTTTTTTCCCTCTGCCTTTTATTAAAGAGAATGTTGTTCATGAGGTGTTAATTTACCACCTTCAAGAACAAAATGCTTTCTTATTCCATTTATACCTTTAGATACGGTCATGAAACCATTTTTATGGTTGAAACAGAATATTTTATATGTATTATCTCCTATTTGAAGTTATATAACTTACTTATGAACATATTACTATGTGATAAATCAAAACAAGTTCATTTTGATCGAAAAACCGGCCCAATTAACCCAAATAATCATCACTTAAATATTATCTAATGATTCATCCACATGGATATAATATGATTCATTATCATATAATTAAAACTCATGTAATATCATTAATAACATGTAATATCATTTCTGGATGTTTAATCATGTTCTACCTGAACATCTATTTAAGAATACAAGTGAACCACTCAAGAAAACCATGAAAACAAACATTCTTGAACAATGTTTTGAAACTATAACTCATCCAAAGGAACATAAAATCACATAATGAAACCATAATGGACCATATTAATGTAAAAAAGGTTCTTTATTTCTAATTAATGAATATAATGCCATTATACAAGACATTAAAGAGAAGGAAGCATTCCAGTACATGGTAAGGGGAATTTCTCAAACCCATCATTCGTCCTTCGGGTTCTACCTCTTTCAGTCCATTTTTGATATGGCCACACCTTAAAGATAATTTTTTCATCATTGTCTTTACTATTCTATGATATAAATTTTTTTCACTAGTTTTTATGTCAAACAAATTTTTTTCCAAAAGAACTCTTCTTTTAAGAACACCCCTTTTACTTCTCAGTCAAGTGGACAGTTTTGTAACAAATATGTTATTCCGTATTTCTTTTGGGAACCCAAAGCTTATGAATTTTTTATTATGAGATTAAACCCATTACATTACATGGGTTTTTATGTAAATTTTTGATATGTTTTCTATGTATAAATCCTGATGATGATAATGTTATTATGTGATGGGTGCGCCTGAAATTATATAGCGCAATATGAATGTTTCAATGTGACGGGTGCACCCGGAATTATACAGTGCTCCAATGCATTGGGTAAAGTGATGATTCTCGTGATTAAATGTGATATGATGTCTAAACAATATTCTATATTGGTTTATAAGTATGTGTGGTAGTTAACCACTAAGACATGATGTTTCATTTTTATGCATTTCCACATTTCAAGTCTTTTATTTAGGCTCCTCTCATGTAAATAATCTTTTGACTATGTCATGATTATGCTCACCCCATTCTATATTCTTCTAATCTATTCTCTTACTGGGATTTTATCTCACCACTTTTGATGTATATACTCAGGTGGGTAAATGTTCTAAGGAGAGTACAAGTGCCAATATGAAGCTATAGAAGAAGAAATAAAATGAATGTTTATGCTTGATGTTGTAATTTCTATTTATGGTCATAGTTTTCCCAAGACACTAAACCGTTGGTTCCTTTATGTGTAATACTATTATGTTGTTTATCTTTAAAATTATGTAATAGTAATGTAAGAAAATGCGGGGATGCTATAGTTGGTATCAGAGGAAAGGTTTAGTTAAATTGGGAATTAGGATTAGTGAACCCTATAGAAAACCTATAGCATGAGACTATGTATGCACAAAATAATATTTACATAGGGATCCCATATGTTATGTTTTTGGTATAAATTGTTTAAATGAATATGTTATTCATGAATTGTTTACTTATTTTTTTCTAACCTTTTCTATTTTAGAAAATTGTAGGAACCAAGAGAAAGCAGGCCAACAACTCGTGCGGGGGCCAATGCAATGACTCCTCGAATGACAACCCCAATGATTTGGGAGGTTGAGTTCAGAACTTCATGGAAATTCATATCCAATTATCTCGGGTTATGAAGAATAACCATAATAATGGGGAACTTCCACATTCACCAAAGAGGGATAAACTGGCTATCGAATGTTTTATGCGGCAACGACCACCGATGTTTAGTGGATCTTCTGATCCACTAGTTGCGGAACAGTGGGTCAACTCCATGTAGAAGATCTTTTCAGTTCTTCACTGTGTTGAGATGGAGAATGTGACCCTAGCCGTTCATCATCTAGATGGAGAAGCCGATCAATGGTGGGATTTGATTTTAGAATGCCATTCCATGGTAGGAAATTGAAGAGATGCAATTGGAAGACTTAAAGTAATGTTTTTTAATAAGTATTTCCCACGAAATCATCGCACAAATATTGTGATAGAATTCATATAGCTCGAGAAAAAAGAAGGAGAATCAGTCAAAACATATGAAGTGAATTTCACAAGGCTTGCAAGGTATGCATTTGGTTTTTTTATCAACAAACATATAAAAATTGATAGATTCTTTAGTGTATTAAAAAAACCTTATAAAGGCTCTTGCAATTCGAGACTTTGGGAGTTATGAAGAAGTTGTCTTATGTGCTCTCAAAGTGGAGATGGAGTTTGGAGAATGGTCGCATGGCTATGGTGATAAGAAATGAAAGATGGAGTTTCAAGATGGAGGATCTAATGACAAAAGTGAGAAGAAAACTCAATGACCCAAATATCAAAAATGTTAAAAGATTCACCAAGGGAACTGCCTCAATGTGATGGGGAAATGCTTCAAGTGTGGGAAAGAAGGATATCATTCTCAAGAGTGTCGAAAAGACACAAAAAGGAAGGATAATGTAGCTGATGAAAGGAGAGAACCACTCACAGTTCAATGCTACAAATGTAAGGAGCTAGGGAACTATGAAAACTATTGCACTAAACCTTGAGTTCTTGAGGGTAATCAGCATCAGCTGCCACCAAAGCCAAAGGAACAAGTGAAGGCTTATTCCATCACTACTGCGGAGGTGAATCATGATAATGAAGTCATACAAGGTACACTTCCTATTCACTCATGAATGGAAAAAGTCTTATTTGATTCTGGTTTTACACATTACTTTATATCTCGAAAGTTTTCTAGAACTATAGAATCGAAGCCCCGAACCCTTGAAGTAGGGATATCTGTAAAAACACCAAGTGCTTCAATTATTGGAACCCAAGTGTTTGAATCTTCTCCTGTTGGTGTATGTGGGAAGATTCTTCCATCAAATATCGTAATACTTCCCTTGGTGGAATTTGATGCTATAATGGGAATGGATTTCTCTCGTTATATAGAGCAGATATAAACTTTCGGGAAAAGAGAATAACTTTTCATATTCCGAACTATCACATGCTCCTCTACAAATGCAAGGAAGATCATGAATCTCCTTTGAATAAACCTTCAATGGTGTGGGTGTTGATTCCCTACGAAGAATCATACCTCACTCAAATGGTTGAGTTGAAGGAAAGAGACATCGTTGAATAAATTCCCATCATGAGGGAATACAGTGATGTATTTCCCGAAGAGTTACCCGGAATTCCCTCAAATTTTGAGGTAGAGTACTCAATTGAACTGATACTTGGAGATACTCCTATAACAATGTGTACCTATAGGATGGCTCCTATCGAACATGATGAGTTAAAGAAGCAGCTACAAGAGCATCTAGGCAAAGGGTTCATACACCCTAGTGCATCACCTTGGGGTGCACCAGTGCTCTTTGTGAAGAAGAAGGATGGAACAATGTGGCTCTGTATCGATTATCAGGAACTCCACAAGATCCCCATAAAGAACAAGCATCCTCTCCCAAGGATTGATGACTTGTTCGATCAGTTAAGAGGAGCTCAATAATTATCAAAGGTGGACCATCATTCTGGATATCATCAGGTAAAGGTGAAGAAGGAAGATATTTAGAAGATTTCCTTTCATACAAGGTATTGGTACTATGAGTTTCTGGTGAGACCCTTAGGACTTACAAATGCCCATGAAATCTTCATGGATTATATGAATATAGTCTTTAGACATTACCTCGAAAAATTTGTGGCAGTGTTTATTGATGATATTCTCATATACTCTAAGAGAAAGGAGGAATATGAAGATCATCTAAGATTTGTGTTGGCAATATTAAGAAAGGAGAAGTTGGACGCCACGTTCAGAATGTTTGACTTTTGGATGAAGGAAGCCACGTTCATAGGACATGTGATCATAAGTGAAGGAGTTTCAGTGGATCCTTCAATGAAAAAGGCGATTTAAGAATGGCCCAGACCCTCTTGTGTCACTACAATCCGTAGTTTTCTAGGATTAGTTGGGTACTACCGATGTTTTTTGAGAAATTTCTCACGATTGTCAAGCCCTCTAACTATGTTTATAGTGATAGGGGTGAAGTATGTCTGGATGAAAAATGTGAGGGAAGCTTCAAGGAGCTGAAGAGAAAGATGATCACTGCACTTGTACTCACACTACCAAAAGTTGATAAATTTATGTGATATACATTGATTCTTCAAAGAAAGGCTTGAGTTGTGTACTCATGAAAAATGAAAATGTGATAGTCTACGCCTCACGGAAGTTGAAGATCCATGATCAGAACTACTCGACACATGATCTAGAGCTAGCAGCCATGATTTTTGCCTTGAAAATCTGGTGGCACTACCTTTATGTTGAGAAGCGTGACATATACACCGAGCACAAGAGCCTAAAGTATATATTCACACAAAATAAGATCAACATGCATCAAAGGAGATGGTTAGAGATAATCAAAGATTATGATTGCTCTATTCACTATCATCATGGAAGGGAGAACAAGGTAGCTGATGCTCTAAGAAGAAAAGATCCTGCTACTCTATCAATGTTATAGATTGAGAAAGACCCTATCTTCTGTATATGCAAAGAATGGATTTGGAAATCATAAGGGCAGGGGATACATCTTACCTTGAACAACTAATTGCACAAACATCCATCTAGGAGAAGATTAAGGAAGCACAAAGGGATGATGTGGATATACAAAAGAGGGTGGATGCAGTAAAGGAAAGGAAGCTTCAAGAGTTACATATCGATGATGAAGGTGTGATTAAGTTTGGAATGTGACCTTGTGTGCCTTCTTCAATCGGGATAAAGAAGGAGTTGTTGGAAAATGCACATAGCTGAACTTTCTCTATCCATCGTGGGAGTACTAAGATGTACCATGATCTATGAGAACACTTCTGGTGGGATAACCTGAACAAGGAGATTGCAGAATATATATCAAGGTTCTTGGTATGTCAGTAAGTTGAAGCTGAGTGACAAAAGTCCAAAGGTATGATGCAGCCACTGCCTATACCCATGTGGAAATGTGAAAATGTTACTATGGAAATTGTTATGGGTCTCCCAAATACATCAAAGGTAAATAATGCAATATGGGTTGTGGTTGACCGACTCACCAAGAATGCCCATTTTATCGCTATTTGGGAAGACCTCTCACATGAAAAACTTGAAAAGATATATGTGAAGGAAGTGGTGAGAAAACACGGTGTCCCACTCTCAATTGTCCTTGACCGTGATCCATGATTCAGAACTAAATTCTGGATGAGCCTTCAATATGCTTTGAGTACTGAACTAAATTTCAACATGGCTTATCACCCTGAAACAGATGGCCAATCTGAAAGGACGATTCCGATGCATGAAGATATGCTAAGAGCATGCTCTATAGAATTCAAAGGTAAATGGGATTAGCATCTCCCATTAATTGAGTTTTCATACAAAAATAGCTTCTACTCGAGTATTTAGATGGCTCCATATGAAGCTCTATTTGGAAAGTGATGTAGAACTCCAATCTTTTGGGATGAAGTTGGAGAATGAAAGCTACATAGACCTGATCTTGTGCAAGAGATGACAGAAAAGGTTGAAGTCACCCAGAAACACATCAAAGCTGCTCAAAGTCGGAAAAAGAGCTATGTTAACAACAGTCAAAGGGACTTGGAGTTCGACATTGGAGATAAATGTTTTCCTTCAAATATCTCCATGGAAGAGAGTCATGTGATTCGGGAAGAAAGGGAAGCTAAGCCCAAGGTATATTGTCCCCTTTGATATCCTTGACTACATAAGAGCTGTGACCTATCGTCTTTCCCTTCCACCAAATATAGATCAAGTTCATGATGTGTTTCATGTATCACTACTGAGGAAGTACATACCATACCCCTCACCTATACTAATCTCAGAGGTGGTACAGCTGGAAGATGATCTCTCTTATGAGGAGCAGCTAGTAAAGATTCTGGATCGGAGAGATAAGGTTATAAACATCAAGAAAACCCATCTTGTCAAAATTTTGTGGAGCAACCATAAGTTTGAGGAAGTAACATAGGAACCAGAAGAGGAAATGAAGGAGATGTAACATCACTTGTTTGTGTAAAGTGAAATTTTGGGGGAGAAATTACTTAAGGGGGGAAGAATGTAATGACCCAAAGTTTTTAAATGGAAATTACCTTCTTATAATTATGTCCTAAAATCACATGAAAGCATAACATAATGAACTACTGTATTCTAAGTGACCTTTATACATAATTTTTATCACTTCTATGTTTTGAATTTTGAAAATCCAACATACATGGTTGTGTTCAAAATGATTTTTTGAGTCTAATAAAACAAAAATAATTTTTGCTGAATAGTAACTTACCCGTAGGAATAGTAACATACCATTATGAATAGTAATATGACCCTTTATAATTTTAAATAATCCAACATAAGAGTAACCTAACCCATAAATAATTAATTAAAATTTATACATCTTAGAAAGTGACAATTTGACCTTAGTAAACGTTTCAGTATTTTGTAAGTCATAAATAATGTATTTTAAATAATTAATAAATTTAAAATGAAAATTATTTTCTTGAAATGTTTTCATTAATTATCAAATAAATTTATTATAGTTTTTAGATAATTTTATAAGACCCTACATAATTTTTGAAAGCACTATAAAATCAGTTTTAGTTTTTTAAAAACTATTTTCTAATTAAATTATTATTTTAATTAAATATTAAATTAAAAATATTTAAAAAATTATTTTTGAAAAATGGAATTCATTTTTGGATTCTACATGCTGAAATATGGTTGGGGTAAATTTTTGGGATCTTTCTAAAATACTTGAATTTTTAATGAATAGCGAAATACCGTGATTTAAAAAAATAAGCTAAATAAGCTAATTGTAGACTGATGTGTGATGTTCTGATGATGTAAGACCACTTGGTTCAGTATCACATGATAATATTACTATTCATGGTCATCCAAGAATAACTATTTCTTGTCCTATGGGGAATTAATAAACTAATGAATTTTTTATTAAGGAAACCACTCTCCCCTCCACTATAAATACCAATCGTCACTCCCTCATTTTCTCACACCTCTCAAGCTCCAAGATTTCTCTAAACTCTTACAAAAAAACTTCCCTATCCCCTCACCCACGTCCAAGAGATGATGGTCTCATCAAAAGTCCGTTATTATGCCCTTAATGAGGATCTCAAGAGGAGGAATCAAGAGGTAATTTCTCTCCCTCTTCTCCTTTAATTTCCTTTCAAGTTCAAGTTCATTTCTTGATCTGTCCCCACCTATCATAATCCAAATTGCATTCTAACTCTATTATAATACATATAATGTAATTGTATGATTCTAATGGGATATTATATCATCCACCCCTCTATTCCCTCTTCCTTTTATTAAAGAGAATGTTGTTCGTGAGGTGTTAATCTACCACCTTTAAGAACGAAATGCTATCTTCTTCCATTTATAACTTCATATCTGATCATGTTACCATTTTTATTGTTGAAACAAAATATAATATATGTATTATCTCCTATTTAATGTTCTAGAACTGACTTATGAACATATTACTATGTGATAAATTAAAAAAAGTTTATTGTGATCGAAAAACCACCCAAATTAACCCAAATAATCATCATTAAAATATTATCTAATGATTCATGCACATGGATATAATATGATTCATTATCATATCATTAAAACATCAGTAATATCATTAATAACATGTAATATCATTTCTAGATGTTTACTGATGTTCTACCCGAACATCAGTTTAAGAATACAATTGTACCACTCAAGAAAACTATGAAAATAAACATTCTCAAACAATGTTTTAAAACTATAACTCATAAAAACACACATAAAATCACTTAATGAAATCATAATGAACCATATTAATTTACATAAGGTTCTGTATTTATAATTAATGAATATAATTTCATTATACAGGACATTAATTAAAAGAATGAATTCGGGTATAAGGTAAGGGGAAATTCTCAAAGCCAACTTTCGTCCTTCGGGTTCTACCTCTTTCACTCCATTTTTGATATAGTCACTACATAATGATCATTTTTTCATCATTTTATTTCCTTTTCTGGGATATACATGTTTTTCACTGGTTTTTATGTCAAAAAAAATCTTTTCCAAAAGAACGCTTCTTTTAAGAATACCCCTTTTACTTCTCACTCTAGTGGATGGTTCTTGTAACATATATGTTATTCCCTCTTTCTTTTGGGAACCCAAATCATATGAATTTGTTATTTTGAGATGAAACATATTCCATTCCAAGGGTCAGTTATGTATATTTTTGATATGTGTTCCATGTGTCAAGCATGATGATGATAATGCCATGATGTGACAGGTGCACCTAGAATTATATAGCGCAATATGAATGTTTCAATGTGATGGGTGCTCCCAGAATTATAAAGCACTCCCATTCATTGGGTAAAGTGATGAATCTAATTATTAAGTGAGATATGATGTGTGAAAAAGATTCCATCTTGGTTCACAAGTAGGTGTGGTAGTTAAGCACTAAGACATGATGTTTCATTTTTATGCATTTCCACATTTCATGTCTTTTATTTATGCTCCTCTCATGTTCATGATCTTTTTCCAATGTCAGGATTATGCTCACCCCAGGCTATATTCTTCTTATCTATCCTCTTACTGGGCTTTTAACTCACCCATTTTGATGTATACCCTCATGTGGCTACATGTTCTAAGGAGAGGACAAGTGCCAATATAAACCTAGAGAAGAAGAAATTAAATTAATGTTTATGCTTGATGTTGTAATTACTATGTATAGTCCTAGTTTTCCCAAGACACTAAACCATTGGATCCTCTATGTGTAATAATATTATGTTGTTTACCTTTAAAATTATTTAATAGTAATGTATGAAAAGTTAGGGACACTATATCCACTATATATTATTACTGATCAAAGTAGAAACTTATTAATGTTTTAATTCAATTACTCACACACATGTCTAGTTTGGGGTTAAAAAATACATTTATCTTTAGTTTATAATCCTAATGAATTGAGGATAATTTGACACTGATCTGCAACTATAATATGAAATTATTATGAAGGAATTAATATTGTATCTCAGGATACTATATTTAGAGGAAATCAACTGGTTGGAATTTTTTATTGATATAGGATGCTATTATTTTTATAATATGCTAATTCATTACATAAACACTATCTATATGTGTGTTGGATAAATTAAATAATATATTTGTAACACGTCTTGGTTATTCCATGGATTATATATTTACTATTACATTTAATCATCCATATAATGTTTGATAATATAATAAAAGGTAATTATGCTCAGTTATATTTACACATATATATAGGAGTATGAGGTCAATATAGAAATATAGAGCTATTGGGACCCTAGTTATCTAGTTATCTCTTGCATGACATTGTTCTCTAGGGCCCTAGATATTTCTACATTCTAGAAAAATTAATTCAATATATATTTTGTAATAGTTGTGACCCTATAATAGAAGATAGACACTAAATCCCAAAAACTATTACATATTGTGCACACTAAAAGGTCTTTACTGAAGAACATATATAGACATTAACATATAATTTAAATTTAACCGATTTTTTTATTTATAATTTTAATATTAATTGAACATTAATTTTTTATATTTTTTGAAATAATATATATTTTGGTTGATATTAAAAATATACTTATCTTTCCATATACTTAGTGTTTGAAAATTATCAAAAATTGGAATGAGATAACTATTTTTGAAAAATTTTTCTATGAAAAATAAATATTTCTATGTAAAAGTAATCCTTAAAATTTAATTTTGAGAATATACATAACCCATTATTATGTATTTAAAATATATTTATATTTTTACTCTAAAAAATTATTTATTTTCTTATATGAATGTAATTATATTTCATCACTTATCAAAATAAAATTCAAAATTGATTTCATGTATTATATAAAGATGATTATATTATATAAAAGGATAAATTTATTAGCTGGGTATAAAATTATGAATAATATGATTAAATTTAATAAGAAACATAATGGTCAAAATTCCATTTTCAATCAATTGATTTATTAATATTGTGTAATTTTTATCAAATCACATAATTTAATATCATTTCCAAAGATAATATAGTATAATTTTTGAACCAATATTAAAATATGTTTTTATGCTTTCAATTTTTAATCAATACTAAAAAAAATAAGAGCACTCACTAATAAATACCACATTTTTCTAATAAATATATTTTTTATTGGTAAATATTTTCAATTTAAAAGCTATTTTTGTTTTAATGAGAAATTAAATTGGATTAAATTATGAAAATATTTTTGTTCATTAGACCCAATTTTTGAAATCGGGGTTAGTTTATATTCTTATTGAAACATAAGTTAAATGGGTTTAAATTAGATACCGTAGTAAAAAAATGTAAAATATAAAATGTAAGACCAAGGGACTTCAAATTTGTTTAATAAAATTTGGAAATACATGGATGGAGAGCTCTTGACCCAAGATCCCATCACACCCCATTTGTTGGTAAAACATCCATAAAAGAGTCCTCTCGGTATGTTTTGGGTGTGGTTGTGTTTGTTGAAAAATCCTGATGACTGTAAATGATTATTTTTGGCGTTTGTCGAAGATATGTTTTAAGGTGCTGCCATTTCCTGGTGTGATCCAAATTTCTAAGCCTCAAAATTGGAAGTTTGATGTTGAAAAATAAATAATTTCTTCATAAGAGTGAACTGTATGAAAACTATTGAAGAAGATTGGAAATGGGTGTGAACCGCGTATGATTATTCATGGTTTGCGTACCATGTTCTAGGAATGATACATGAATCAGCGGGAACAGTACATCGTAGTGGTTCATGAAACCGAAAATAGTTTGTGGTGGAAGGCAGTGTGGTATGCGGATGGATTATTTATTTATAGAAGAGAATGACTGTGTAGAAGAAAATGTAGTACACAGATGACCTAGAAAAATGGTTCGTAGATGACTTTCAATTCATGACAGAAGAAGACTCGGTACATGATTGAGGCTAGATCAAAGATTTTATAAATTTCGATTCATTAGATTAAGAAGATATCTATTCCTATATAAGAATTGATAAAACCATCGATTAATGTAGATGTAAAATATCAATAGAGAACATTTTTTGATCTGGGATTTCAGAACATTCCAATAGTGGTTCACGAGGGGTCATCCTATAAAGTCTAGAGTGGTTTGCGCAGAGGAATTTCTACCAATGGATTTAAGAGGAATGTTGTGTCCTTTTACGACTCGACATGCAGAGGATAATTATTTGGTTGACGAGAGAGTGTATTCTATTAGTGGTACGCAGAGGGAGAGTTCCGGTACGTGAAAGTGATGGTAGTATGCGAACAGAGAATAGTTCGCGGACAGAGGGTATTTTATAGAGGAGGTTCGTAGAGTCGATACGAGGAAGCAGTACGCGATCGCGAAGGCAGAGGAAGTCTGTAGATGAAGGTTGGTTTACAACAGTGGTAGTAGTACGCGGAAGAGGTGTTCTATGTATGAAACCCTGTACTCAGTATGTGAGAGAGTTTGGTGGTTTGAAATTTACACAAGGAAGCTTTCAAAAGCTTCAATTTAGATTGAGAAAGTATTTTCATGTACCTAACGGTATCCAAGAAGGTGGAATTCATCTACGGGTGAAAAAGGAACATCAATAGAGAATCTACTTATAGTTTAGGAGGCATGAATTTATGAAAATAAAGGGACCAACATTTCCATAAACATTGTTTTACCTAAAAGTCTATAAATAGTGAGGGGATTCTATTCTAAGAGAAGTGAGTGAAGGAAAAGTAATACAGTGGCCATTTCCCCCGGCTTTCATCCCGAGAAAGAGGCATAGGGAGTGAAACATTGTAATTTAGTTAGAAGACCCTAAACCTTGTAAAGGAAGTGATCATGGGCATAAAAGGACTAGCCTGAACATTTTACAAATTATTTGTTTTGAGTGTTAGTGAATTTGGTACATCCGCACATCGCCGTTGTATGCTCCTTGAATGTAGCCTAGTGAGTGTGAACCATGTTAAAATCACTGTGTCCAGTGCGTGATTTTATATCTATCTGTATATTTATACGGGAAGAAGATAAAATTGATTTTTTTTCAAAAAACAAAACAATATCCAAAAGGGGGAAAGTTCTAATATATCATACCTGGATTCACCCCCCTATCGGGGTATTCGACCTAGTTGACCTAACAATTGGAATCAGAGGGAAAGGTTGAAAGACGATGGTTATCTCTCAAGAAGAAGAAATGGAGGTAGTCAATAATAAATGAATTATGATATTTTATGGAAATAATTTTAAACTATGGAAGAATCGGACGCAACACTACTCTTAATCTATAGGGATGGATATCTTTACAGAAGGTATGCATGGAATATTAGCTCACATTAATACTGTTCCCTTATCAAAAGCTAAAAGAGGATAATTGGATTCCACTGAAAAAGGGATCAATTCTTTTGGGGGATCCCAATAAAATTAAATTTATATGTAGGATATTTTCTGTAAGACATCACATGAAATGTGGGAAAAATTGTTAATCATTTATGAGGGCGACAAAGATGTCCGAAAACCAAAGATACATCTTCTACGAAAAAAGTATGAGGATTTCATAATGAATCCCTATGAGTCTATTGATGAATTATTTTACAGGATATATATTTTTGTGAAATAAATGTCGTGTCATGGAGAATTCATTGAAGACATAAATATTCTGAATCAAATATTGGGGAAACTACCACTACGGTTCTATAAAAAAGTTTCAGTGTTGGAAGAAAATGATCCAAAAGAGCTGACACTAGATAACCTAAACAGTACCCTTGTAGCATATGTAATGAGAAATTATGGTAATGATGCAATGGAAAAAGGGAAGCCTAAGGAATTGGCATTCAAGTCCAAGAAGAATCTCTCTGATGAAGATAGTCCGGGGGAGGAAAATAGGAATGATGTCATGTGATTTCTCTCTCCCAGTCTGCAAAGGGGAAAAGGGAGGTTCAAAGGAAAATTTCCATTTGAATGCATATGATGTAGAAAGATTTGGAATATTTCTGAAATGTGTCCTAAGATGTTTGATGATGAAAATTATGAAACTCTCAAAAATAATTATTCATAAAATGTGAAAGGGTGGAGAAGTAATAAAAGAATATTATTTAAAAAGAAGAATATTCTTTCACGAGAGGAAGACAGATCAGAAGAATCTAAAGCAAAAGATTTGGAGGATTGCATGGATCATTATATACATTCTTTGTTGGATGTTTAGAGAATTACATTAACAAGAGAATAAAGTTATAATGATGAATGAGAAATTGAATGAAGATTTGATCTTCGGGATGAATTAGGAGCTACCCTTGAAGAGGTAGATATTTTGAGATCCAAAATCATGAAATCTAGAAATGTTGTTTGTGATGCCAAAATCTTTATGCAGTAGCAGGAACAAGAGAATTCAAAGATGAATGATGAAATTGAAAAGATGAGGTTCTAATGCCAGAAATCACCAAAAATGTGGTTGAGTACAAACTCAAAATTAAAGAACATAAAATTGAAATTTATACTTTGACTAAAACTAGAAAATAACAAATCAATCATATCGAACAAGTTGAAGAATAAGTCGTCAGTTTGATATGAAAAATTGAGGATCAGAATAATCTACTAGGGAATAAGATAATAAAGGAAACATTGAAGATGATATTTCAGCAGAGTAGTCCATTAGAATAGAAATTAGTTATGGTTCTAGTAAAACAACAAGAACCCAGTCCATGATTGAAGAATTATTTGGGAATGAAGGAGAATCATAAGATTTAGATAACCCAATTCACAACTAGTGGTTCATCATTTCCACATAGTAATGTAACTTACATAAGATGCTATTATTGTTGTAAGATGGGACCCTCTCAAAATGTATGTTCCATTGTAAAGATGTACCAAATAAAATAAGACCAATAGAGGTGGTCATACAAAGATCCGAATTACAGGTCTTCATTTGATCATTGATTTATGTGTAAAGGAGTGAGACATATGGAAAGATATTGCACATCATCAATGTAGAGGAATGTGCTGAGGAAAACTGAATTTGTTCCTAAGTAGTAGCCAAAATTATCTTTAAGTGAGATGAAAATTCAAAATTGATTTGCAACTCTGTATGTTGATGCTGACCATCATATATTGATGAAGATCAAAATTATTATTTCTTGTCGGGTAAGAATTCAAAGGCTTGGGTCAAAAAGAAAAAGGTTAAGAAGGCTGTGGTTTTAGAAATTATCTTCAAAGAATCAAATCAAACATAGATATGGATAATTTATAGTGGATGCACTTCCCATATGATGATAAATAAAAATATAGTGACCAAAATTATGTATGATAATGAATGTATTGTATGATATGGTAATTATAATTGCCTTAACATAATAGGTTCAGGAAAATCCATGTTTGGAGGAAAAGACATGAGACAAGAAGATGTCTTGGTTGTTGAGGGGATTAGTCACAACTTTCTTAGTGTTAGTTGATTGTGTGACTCAGGATATGCCATAAGTTTTACCAATAAATTATGTATCGTCAAGGAAAAAGATGGTGATGTTGTTTATCTTGTAAAGCGTAAAAAAAGGAATCTCTACATCATGAGTGGTGAAGAAGATATGTTCTTTCTTTCTAATGATGAAGAAAAAAGTTAGGGCGTAAGCGTCTTAGACACATAATCAAAGGTTCCTTTGATGATTTGGTGAAATATGATGTAGCTCAAAATATCTCTAGATTATCATGTGAACATACACATACATGCTATACATGTCAATAGGTGAAGATCATTGGAAAGACATACATGAAGAATGAGAAGAAGTCTACAAGACTACTTGAGTTGGTGCATATTTATGCTTGTGGGATAATTTCATTGAGGTCTATTGATGGGTTGAGATATTATGTCCTCTTCATTGATGATTATTGCAGAATTGAATGGGTTTCAATAATTACCCACAAATATTGCATGTTCAGTTGTATTACAAGATATCGACAGGAATGTGAAAAGATGCTTGGTCAGAAAATCTAGACAATTCGAATAAATAATGGAACCGAGTTCATAAATATCCAGGTGGAGGATTGTCTTGAAAAAAAAAACATGACAAGGATTCTGGTTTTAGCAGTAATAACTCCCCAATGAAATGGAGTATTTGAGTTATGAAAATGGATATTCAGCAACATGGAATGATCATTTCTCATTGAGATAGAACTTCCGATGAAATATTGGAAATAAGCAGTGATAAAAATAGTATACACTTCAAATATAGATTTACATTGTCTAAAAGAGGAGAAGACTCCATATGGGTAATATTATGGAATGAATCCTTCATTAGAGTACTTTTGAATATTTGGAATTAAATGTTTCATTCTCAATAAGGAGAAACATAATAAATTTGAATCCCATTCATATGAAGTGATATTTAATTGCTAATCATGGAAAATAAAATCATATAAATTATGAAATAATAAGTTGGGAAATATAGTTGAATTTCAAGATGTGACAATTGTAGTAAATCAACAGAATCTTTAGAAAATACTTGATCAAACACAGGAGGATATATATGAAGAGATGATAATATTAGGAGACGCTATGGATTCATAGATTGATTCAAGATAATACTTGGATGATGAGAATAAATCTGTGTCATCCCAGAGACCAGCAAGAAGATCTAAAATTGATAGGCAGATCATAATTGGTGATCCGACAGCACCACTACAGACAAGAAGGATGAAGTTTCCATAACAAGAATCATACTTATCACAAGTGGAGCCTAAATTATTCGGTGTAGCAGCTGGAGATGAGAATTGGGTTCATGAAATGAACGAAGAGCTTGACTAAATTGAGAAGAATCAAATGTGGGAAATTGTTTGGAGACTATAAGACAAGAATTTCATAGAGAAAAATGTCTCTTTCACAACAAAATGAATGTATAAGGTGTTGTGGTTAAAAACAAAGAACGACTTGAGTGAAAAGGGTACTCCAAGATAGAGGGTACAGATGTCGATGAAACATTTGCACATGTTGCAAGGATAGAGACAATTAGATTATTCTTGGCTATATCTATGCAACAAATGTTTAAATTTTTCTAGTTGGATGTCAAGTTAGCATTTCTAAATGTTATTCTATAAGAAGAAGTTTACATTGAGAAATCAGATGGTTTTATCATTCATGAAGATGAGAACAGAGTTAGTCGACTCAGTAAGGCTTTATATGGTTTAAAGAAAGCACCATGATCATGGTATTCAAGTCTTTATCAGTTTATAAAGAATCTCAGTTTTAATCATGGTGTATTTGATTACTAGATGTATTAGATCAATGGAAATAGTAAAAGGATGATGGTTTTGGTTTATGAAGAAGACATAATCTTTAGAGGATCAGATGAATCACAACAGATACAATTTTTTGAATTCATTAAAAGTGTGTTTGAAATGTCGATGATTGGAGAGATGACATTTTTCCTTGGATTACATTTTCCCTAAGGAAGGAATGAAACTTTTATTTCTGAATATAAATATACCAACGAGGTTTTTAGAAGGTTTGGAATAGATAATTTCAATGTGATAAATACTCTCATTTCTACCAAGTGGAAATTGACATGAGATGATGAAGGCAAGGTAGTTAATATCACAGAATATAGTCAAATCATTGGAAGTATACTGTACATGATAGTGACAAAGCCTGATATTGTATTTTCCACATGCCAAGCAACAAGGTATTAAAGGAATCTGAATAAGAGCCACTTGATTTTAGTAAAAATAAGTCTATAGTATATCAAGGTAACAATGGATTTTGGAATAATGTATAATGAAAAATCTCAACCAGGGTTATTGGGATATACATATGTGGATTGGGCTGGTTCAGTAGATGATAGGAAATCAACATCATGAGGTTCCTTTGTTCATGGAAGGTTGTGTATTTCTTGGTTAAGCAAGAAACAATACTTTAATTCATTGAGAATAGTAGAACCTGAATACATCGCAACTACCCAATCTTGTATGCATCTATTATGGATGAATCAACAACTTAAAGATATGGTAATTGAAGTGAAATATCTGATCATAATTCATTATGAAAATTAAAGTTCCATAAATATGATAAAAAATTCAGTCCATCACTCTAGGAAAAAGCACATTGAAATCATATATCATTTTATTAAGGAGATGGTGGAGCTAGGGATTGTAATTTTGGAGTATGTGCATACAGAACAACAAGTTGTAGATATTCTTATAAAGAACATTCCCGAGGAATTGTTTGAAAGGAATCAACTTGCTATGGGATTGTAGTCGACTTCCTCCACTTGAAAAAGCTGGGATGTGGGCCCCCTCTCCCCATGTTATGATGTGTCATTCCCTAATGTGATGATACATGTTATTTACCCAATTTTAGACAACCTTGAAGTTTCATTTGGGTTCATTGACAAAGGGGGACACAATTTGATTTCTAGGGGTAGAAAATTCACGAGAAGAAGCTGTTAGGTGGAGCAGTGAGATATGTGGAGTTGAAGCTGAGATAATATTGTTTGGAAGAGCTAAATGATTGTGGGATCATTAATTATGATGATACTAGATGTGATCGATCAATGATTATATATCACAACAGTTGAGGTTTGTAATGAAAGCAGTTCATTGGTGTCAGAAATTAGTGATTCGAAATGGAGTGATTCATTGATAAAATTTTCATTATTCCATTTTTTCTCACAACGATCATGGATTATATGGGATTATAGTATGTTTTGAGTAAATCCTTGATCCCTATCTTAATCATGTAATTTGAATGGTGGTTAAAGATCATCGGATATTTAACGAGATAAAAAAATGAAGAGAATTGTCATGAGAGGAGTTGTCAACAAACCCAAAGGGGGAGAGTGTTAGGAAAAAATCATTCAAGAAATACTCTCGGTATTTTTTATGTGTGGTTGAGTTTGTTGACAAAGCCATCTAGCCACAAATGAGTATGTTTGGTGTATTCTGAACACATGTTTTAAAGGTGGTTCAGTTTCCCAGTCTTTTCCAAATTTTTAGACCTCATAATTAGAAGTTTGATATTGGAAAATGAAGGATTTATTCATAGGAGTAAACTATATGAAGACTATTGATGAAAATTGGAAAATGCATTGAAGCACATACAATTATTCATGGGCCGCTTAACATGTTCGAGGAATGGTACACAGAGCAGTGGGAATGGTACGCCGGTGTGGTTTACAAAACCAAAAATATTTCACGGTGCAAGTTGATGTTGTATGAAGATATATTGTTGATTGAAGAAAGATATTGTCCACATAAGTGAAAATGCAGTATGTGGAAGACATTGAGAAATATTTCGCAGATGACCTGCGATTCACGCAGGCAGAAGAATTAGTACTCGATGGAGGCTGGGTGGAAGATTTGGTAAATCTCGATTCAACAGATTAAGAGGATATCATATCCTTTATAAGAATAGCTAATCCCACTGATTACTGTAGAGATCAAATTTCATTAGAGAAACTATTTTGATCCCGGATTTCAAAAATGACGACAAGTGGATCAGGAGGGATAATCACACAATGGCTACAGTGGTTTGTGTGGTATAATTTCTACTGAAGGATTTAAGTGGAAAGCTGTATCCGCTTAATACATGGTATGCAGAGGAGAAGTATCCAGTCTGCGAGAGGGTGAATTCCTTAAGCGGTATACATAGAGATAGTGATCTGGTACACTGAAGCGAAGGCAGTCCCCGAACAAATAACAGTTCACAGATCGATGTTATTTCATAGAAGGGGTTCACAAAGTCGGTATGCAGTAGCAGTACACAATTTCAAAGGTGGAGTTAGTACGTGGACAAAGGGTGGTTCACAAAATTAGTGGTAGTACACAGAAGAGGTGTTTGACATTCCAAAACCACTACTCAGTACATGTGATAGGAAGGTGGTTCACGATTTACACAAGGAAGATTGAGAAAGATTCAATTCAGTTTGCGAAAGTATTTTACGACACCTAATAGTACTCAGAGAATGTAGAATTCATCTACAGGTGAAGAAGAAACATAAACAGAGAATTGACAAATAGTTGAGGATGCAATAAATCCTGAATGTGATGGGACCAACATGTCGATAAAATGTGTTTGACCTACAAGTCCATAAACGGCGAGTGAATTCCCTTCCAAGAGTAGTGAGAGAAAGAAATGGAAGAAGATGATTCATTCCCCTAGTAGTGAGTACAAGAAAGAGTCACAGGGAGTGACCCTTGGGAATGTCGTAATAGAACCCTAAACCTTGTAAATGAAGTTACAATGGGGACAGAAGGTCTAGTTGAAACGTTATACTCATTATTGGATTTGAGATTTAGTGATTTTTTACATTGGCACATCACCGTTGTATGCTCTGTGGACATATCTAGGGAGGGTGAACCATGTAAAAATCATTGTGTCATGAGCATGATTTCATATCTATCTGTATATTTCTATGGGAGGAAGATAGAATTGAGTTTTGTCTAACAATGAAACAAGATCCAAAAGGGGAAAATTATTAATCCATCATAACCTGATTCACCACGCTCTCTGGGTATTCAATCTAGTGGACCTAAAACCATTACTTTGAGCATTCAGAATCATTTTCCCCTGAATAGTGTTATTCCATTATTGAGAAATAATTTGGGGTTATAATTATTCCCTTTTCATCACTTATATTTTGGATCACTTATATCCTTTTAACTCCCCATATTCCCTTGGAAATATGGACAATCCATACCTAATAATCACATCCTAGAATTAACTTAAATTTTCTAATGACCATGTTCGCTATAAGTTATATTATGTTATTGAATTCGAATGGGTTATTCAAGAGGAAGTTCATGGTTTCGATGTATGCATTAGAAAATATATAAAAATTTAATCCTAGTATTTACATCCCAATTATAACCTATGAATTGTAATATAGGGATCCATGAGTCATTATCTGACTTTGCTGTAACTGTTGTTATTTTTTGTGATGCCCAATTGTTAACACATTTTATTCATGAGGTGATATTGTCTCTGTGGGTGAGTTCATGAAACTCTTTTAAAATTCATCCATGTAAACGATGACTTGTAATTTTTAAATTAAATGGGTTATTTGAGGTGGGAACACATACGGGACATAAAATAGGATGGTGTTGAAATGTTTTAGGGATCAAAACATTTTTCTTATAAAATATTCTATTTCTATGATTTTTGTTTATAGTTTCTACGGAGTATCATTTTTGGTGTTTGGAGATAAGGTACATGGTTATAGTACAGAATATTCGAACAAATATGATGAAATGGTATGGTATAGTGGATGCTAATCCTTTCTCACGAGGTGAAGTAATCAATATCAAGATTAATGATACAATGGTTGGATAGGCTGTTGATTGTTTATGTTTTGGGGGTTATAACATGATTGATGTTTTTAATGTTATGGTTGAGGTGGCCAGTGATCCTAGAAACTAGAGATTTTTTGAAATACATGGTATATTTTTCATGTAGTGTAGAAATCAAAAAGGTTGTGCCTCTAATGTTGAATATTTTGGGTCTTACATATATAAGACACTGTGTGAATATTTATCATTGCACATGGGAGAATGTGTTCTATAAGGGTTAATCTATTCTTTTTTA